>JARYGA010009639.1:0-56064 GCA_030545235.1 Helianthus tuberosus
ATGCAAGTAAGTACATGTATCAGTATTCAAGTAGCAGTTTATCCACAAGTTCAAGTAAGCACAGTAATTAAGCAGTAATTAATTATTAATTAAGTCGTACGGATACCTGGTTTAGTGAAGGTTGTCACATAGACTATGCTCTATCACCGGCATACGGTGAATGGCACACATCTTTTCGGTTATTCACGCAACTCGAGTCGTTGGAATCCATCGGGACTTTGGTGAGAGTTTTGCGAAAACCAAAATATAGAGCGGAATAGGTCATCAAGATTCGGGTTTCACCCCTAACTTAGTGACTTCATTCCTGTTTATGTGATAGAATCACGAGATAGATAGAGAGAATTGCGTCGAGTATGGATTTCACTCCTAATTCAACTCAAATTCCGTTGTTTATAGTAAAGTGTACGAGTCGAACGAGTGATTTGATCGAGAGTTTGCGGTTTTCACACCTAGTCTCAACCAGATCGCCCGTTTCTGTGTGTGGCCAGCCTTAGGAAAGGCTGATCTTACGCATAACTTTAGATTGCGATGTTCGCGCAAGAGTGTAGTATGCAGCGAATTCGAGCAAAAATATCAAGTAAGCGCGTGCAAAACCCCTACCGGGTATACACAAGTCAGTCTGTTGGTGCTTAGACTATAGACTAGGTTGATTCTATGACATCGACCCAGAATAGGTCGAGTCTTGCCTAATTCCCTATAGTTATGGCTCTGATACCAATCTGTCACACCCGAACCGATGACGGAAACATCGGGGCGCGGCACTGAGCGAAACAGATTGTCCAGAACAAATCCATAACAACTAAATTACCAGATATTTAATACTATGTCCCATACCATAACATACCAAAGTAAACAGTTATTACAGACCAAATATCTCATCGACAAATAAAAGTCTGTTCTGACAACTTAGATTTAAATTGTTTGTTCCTAGACTCATCCTACTTGATTCCCAAAAGCAAGCATCCTAGCATCTCAAACACATGTCACATACGTTAAAATAGAGGTCAATACACATAGTGTAAAGCTGAGCTTACAAGTTTAATAGTATAATAGATAGCGAAATCATTTTACGCATAACCAGCATGTAACATGTAGCATAGAGAAGCTAGTAGGTTAATGGCAATGAAATATGCACAGACGTGACTGTGAGTTGTAGAATGCGCAACACATATCACCACTGTGACATGCGAGAAAATCCCTTAACAACCCCTGTCCACGACAGGTGCTGAGTCCAAACTATAGTACTATCGTTGCTAAGGTGTCAGGTAGCAATCACTGTGTAAACATAACATACAAGCATTCATCGAGTAACACGTATGACATGCAGTAACGGTTAGTGTACAAAAGTGTTTACATTGTGTGTTGGATGTGATTTGATATAAGTAACGTATGTAACACCCAAAAGTGCTTAAAGCAAAAAGGGATAGAGTATACTCACAGATAGCGTTTAATAAATAAACACTCTCTTGGATTGAAGGGAGCGTTGAGAGATTAGCCTGAACAGTTAATGATAGCATAAGTGATGAACGGTGCGCAAGACGGTGTCAAGTGAGCAAGTGACGAAGGGTCATCCGATCAGATGACAATCCGTACGGATGGTCATTCGTTCGGATGACAATCCGTACGGACGGTCATCCGGTCGGATGGCCATTCGGTTAGATTGTCCTCCGTTTAGGATGGTTGTGTTTGTGTAGGATGGCTTTGAAGTTTTTGTTGTAGCATTTTGAAAACAGAGAAGTATCTCTACCTTTCAGGTCATCCGGTCGAATGGTCGTTCGGTCGGATGGCGATCCGTCCAGTGAGACATTTCAGAGAACAAGTTCACAGCAGAATGGTCATTCGATCGGATGGTCATCCGATCGGATGGCCATTCGTTGGACACTGACATGTTTTGAAAGTTTGTAAAAAGTTTAAGTGTTGAAGGTCAAGTGCAATCCGATCGGATTGTCGTTCGATCGGATGGCAATCCGATCGGACGTCAATCCGTTCCATGACCTGATTGTTTTGAAAACTTGGATATTTTGTTAAGTTTGAAAAGTTTGCGGTTTGATCGAGAAGGTATGACACGCGTTAAACAACGGGAACTCCGTCAAGACCGAGTCATCCGATCGAAGTGGGAATCACCTTAGCCTGATCAGCTAACCGTTCATGACGGTTGTTCATGTTCAACCCGGAATCGGTTGTCTCTTTTGTAGGAATCAGATCTCGGACCGACACTTCACTAGGAAACGAGTAGAAGGCCTGAATGAGTTCCGATTCCCTCGGTTTTGAGTGCATTGAGTGTAAAAGAGTTGAAAGAAAGTTATGAAACCATCTTTCAATCCTTCTACCCATGAAAATGTTTGGATCTATGCGAAAATATTGTTGAATCATGTTGAAATCCTTTAGATCTGAGTTATTCTTGGTGGAATGAGGCCAAATCTTGAAGTTCATAAGAACCTTATGATGACATCACCCTAGAACACCTCAAATCGGGCAGATTTCATGGTGAAAAGTGAAGATTCGAAGGTGAAAGTGATGAAGAAGTGTGTATAGATGATAGATGTACAAGATTTGAGTTGAAAACTTACAAGAATCGCGAGAAATCAAGAGAAAAGAGGGCTGGAGATGCTGATCGGACGAGAGAGCTGTCACATCACTATTCATGACGTGACTGGGGGTATTTATAGGTTGCCAAAAGAGGAAAGGTGTGCACAAGTGTCGGATCGGATGTCAAACCGATCGGATAGCCATCCGATCAGATGGTTATTTGATCGAAGTGATCCGGCGAGTTTGGTTTCGATGTTTCGTTTTGCGTGTTAAGCGTTGCGATGCGTTTTGAGTAAGCGATGCGATAGTATTACCCATTAGTTACACAAATAACCTAACTACTAAACATCACAAAAGTAGTTCGTGAATCTCGAGTTTGCGATGAGATTGTGTTGCGATAGATTTGCGATTGCGATTGCGATTAATCACCTCAAGATAAACATAACATGCACAAGTAACACATAATAGCACACACACGTAAACCAATATTCATAACTTATAATTCGAGTTGCGATGCGATAGCGATGCGGTTAGTGATAAGTCGATTAGCAATTATTTGCGATTAAATAGTGGTTTATTAACAAGTACTCCACATAATACAACCTAAGCAAATTAAATTAGAGTATCGATTTCAAGTCGAGAAGTACAATTTAATAATCAAGCAAGGAGTGACAGATCGCAATTAGCAATATTTTCTTCCTTTGACTTTGACTTAAAAACGCGGGTTGTTACAGGTCGGCTGCCCCCTCCCGCCCTACTTAAGCTTCACCAATGTTGACAAACTAATTTAGATATATTTACACATATTATAGTTCTTTTTGCTGATAATATTCAGGTGTTGGATATATTTATTGTTTTTAATCGATGTCAATTTGAGCCATGCATTCCCTCTATGAACATGGATAATTTTGATACATTGAAATATAGAGAAGAATTGGTATCGACTATAAATACTTGATCGCGAGCTTTACTTCCAAAAATGCTAGGAGAGCCCACGATTCGCTTATGTAAGTATTTTGATCATTTTGATACACTACTTTTGTTTTGTTTATTTTATACTTTTGTTTTGTTTATTTTGTAACAATTGTCGCCATATTGTGGTTTTTTGATATATGATGGATGATTATATTATAACGAGGGGCCCAATTTTTTTTTGTATCGCATGGGGCCCCAAAAGTTTTTTTTATCACTGTCGGGGACGGTCATGTCCATATCTCCCGGTTCAACACCAGGATGTTAGCTCGAGCCATGGTCAAAATGAAAGAAATAGCCTTTACGTCACCAATTTTTTATCACTGTCGGGGACAGTCATGTCCATATCTCCCGGTTCAACACCAGGATGTTAGCTCGAGCCATGGTCAAAATGAAAGAAAGAGCCTTTACGTCACCAATTAGTTTCACCATGGAAATGGACTTGTTGCTAAAGATCAACTCATTCCTTGCTCTCCAAATGACCTAGCAGGTTGTGGCCACGGTAACTTAAATCACCCTTTTATTCGCCTTCAAAAATTAATATTGACTAATGAATTCTAACAGCTCAATCATAGTTAGTAGATATCTCGGCAATGGGATTCTAACCTTTTGGGAAATCTGTAGCCAAGCGTAGTTCGCGAAGTCACAAGAAATCAATAGAGGATTGGTAGATTCTCTAGGACACACTAATTCTCTTGGCAAGCAAAGCTTCCCTGATAGGTATACAGTTCTGGACAACCCTCCATACAAAGCAGATTAACTTTTTTAGGTTCCAACCTGAACAAGAAAGAACTTTTGTTTCTAGGATCTTTAGCATGGAATCTAGCTCTTTACAAAGATGACAAACTTTGAAAACATCATTGCCATCACTTCATTGCCAAAGCCACACATCACTATTATGGTTAAAATTTGACCATTTAGGAGTTGAATACAATTACCCCAGTCTGTAATGTCATCCGGTTATGACAAGACACGAGAGCCTACACACTATATAGAACGAGTATGTAAGTTTCGAAAATCCAGATCAAACAACGATATCAAATGATCAATAAGGATGGGCGGAATCCAAGCTTGATGATCTTCAAGAAATAATCTAGAACAAGTAGAAAGATTGTTGAATTGGATGCTTAATCTTGCATAAAAAATGTATGTCAAATACAAGATTCAAAAACAAAACAACCAACCCATGCTCCTAATTTCCAACTTCTATTTATAGTAAGGGGTTTCCCCCAAAACCCTAGGCCCATTATCACTAAGCCCACTCTAATACCCACCACCTTCTAGAAGCTTGATCCATTTAGCAACAATGCTACTAATCCATAAACCTATAGGTCCTAACAGAGGATTTATACCTAACTAGTGGTTTAGAAGTACATGTGCTCTACAGTGGGTTCGAAACATAGATAAAAATAAGTAAATCATGAACGTGATAATAAAAAAACCATGTCATGACGGTATATTCGAAAGTCACAGAAAAGTTATGTCGTTGTATACGAAAGCCAAGTTCTTTGAACAAAACTTACACTAAAACATATATAAAGTGAAACATAACAGTTGTGCATTACAGCAGACCGGTTTAAAAGTAGATCAAAAACACTAGAGTGGAGCATTGACATAAATAATGAAACCCATAAAATATTGTGTATCAGAAAATTCATTAAAAACTCTACATGATAACTTTACTAAAGTTCATGGGTTGTAACGTAAATCAGTTAAAGATTTACCGTTAGCGACTTCGATAGCTAATGATTTTGGCAACCTAGAGCGTCTACACTTAGGCAATTGTTCAAATTCAACGGATACAAAACTTTTATCTGCGCCAATATCAAAAAGACAAGAAGCATATACATCGTTTACGAGAAACGTACCATTTATGACGTTGTTGTTGAGGCCTGAGTGGAGGTATGATGAAGGCTCGTCTGCGAGGAGCTTGCTGCTGATTGTTGTGTTGCGAACACACAATGTTGAGATGGTTCGGGTCGCCACACTTGAAGTAGGTGCGACCGTTGTTTGCTTGTGGTTGGTTGTAGTTTTGGGTAGGGGTTTGGGTTTGGTTGCCTTGTGGCTTTTGGCTACTTCGGCATTTGGTGTTGAAGTGCCCAAACCTATTGCACGTAGTGCAAAGGCAGCACGGTGTGTAGGTCGGGTGATGGTAAGAGTAACTATTACACTTGGGATGATTCCTAGTGTAGGCTCGTTTCACCAGCTCGGGGTTTTGGGTGAGAGTGAGTTGTTGTTGTGCAGGGTTTTGAAGAGTAACGATGTCGCAGCCCCCGGCCCCACCCTGGAAGCGGGCGCAGTGAGCCTGAGCCGGTGGTATCGGTGTTTATTAAAATTTGCAGTGGAATTTAAAACATCAGGATCGTAGTTAGAAAATAAATTCAGAGTTTGCAAAACACCAAACTTTTTGTATTAAACAAATGGGATAAAAACCTATATTTCATTTATAATATCTTTATAGGGATAAACCCTAACTTGCTAAAAATATAACTTTTTTTATTTATGTAACTAATAGCCACTTGATTTAAGCATTCAGTGCTCCATAGTTGGCTTCTAATAGCTTCACATCAAGTCACCTTAAACGCGTTTTAAAAATATTTTATCAGCAAGAAATGCTGGCGAGTACATTCCATTTAAAAAAAAATAGAATGTTATACTTTACAGCATCAAGAGTTTTTACATATGGTTATATCTACCCATTTCTCAAACAGTATTGCTACTAGGGACAATTTCCCCCGTGCTTGTGGTCATGCTACCATTGGCTAACTCTTTGTCCAAAGGTGACGAGTGTCAAGTAATGTATACAAAACCCCACATACCGGTAGTAATTGTAGAATACAAAAACTTAATCACTGTAATTATAACTGACAAACATTTAAGGTTTTGTAAAGCATTTTAAATAATATCTCACAAACTGTGAGAAAAAGAGAATGACTCACATTGTAAACTTAGGTTTTTCTACAGGTTTTCTGGTGATATTTTCTGATTATTTTCTTGAGTTCCTATTAAAAATACACAATGCATGCGTGTAGTATAATAACCCAATTCAACTTTATCAATACGTCACGAGACAGAACCCCAAGTAAGTTTACAAAGCATAGACTTTATCAGGCAGCGCTTTGGCATCAGTTGTTGGGTTCTAGATCAATCGGACAGCATATCGAATTAGTGATCAGGGGTTAAAACACTTACAACGGGGTAGAGCTTCGTGATTTTAGGGGTATTATAACTGATATTTTTGAGCTATAAAGCTTTCAGAGAGAAAAGAATTGAACGAATTATGACAGCTGAATCTCTGCTGTATTTATACTTGAATTCGGACTTCCTCGCGCCCAACGACCCCCCCCCACCTATTCCTCTCACGCCCCGCGAGGATCCCCTAGCTAGCTTAAGGTTGACCAGTCACCACAATAGGATAGACATGTGGACGACATGTCACACCCTACCTTTTGCGGAAGCGTGGTTATTGGTGTGACTTCTTAATACCATAGCATTCAATCATAACAATGCTATATGATAAAACCATAAGATATTCATCCATGAAAATTAGTTTGAAAATACCACAACATACTTGTCTGAAAAGTTGACACCAAATTTAAGTTACAACCACAACATGTTTAAATGAGTTCACGAAGACTCAACAAAAGACCTTAAACAAACCCGACTTTAGAAACATGTATCTCGTCTAGGAATAAGATACATCTCCTAAACCCTACGACCTCAGATGACATCTTTTATTTATAACGCAGCTTGAAACACATGCATACACCTGCCAGATCCACTTAGTTCCCTGAAATACATGTAATTTGAAAACATCAACAAAATTTGAGCGAGTTCATGTATTTTGTATATGTATGTATAAACCTTTGTAAACAGTGTATGTATGTATGTAAATCCCGGTATGAAAGAAAACAAGGAAAAGATCACCAATGGTTTGCAAGGCTACTGATATGTGTGACGGTGTAGGAAGACTCAAACCTAGCAAAGTTGTACCGGGCTTCCGGCTGGAAGACATAGTCACCCTATGGGCCACCCTGGTCCTCATGGGTGTGGGCTCGCTACACCCAAATAGATCTATCACTCATGCCCCTCGGGCCTTATACGAGGATTAATGGTCTCAAGTATCCGCCTACCCATTCACATGATCTATGGTTCTTTCCTAGGCTAACCATACCAATTGTATTTGTAAGTAATCCTTTTGTACAAAACAGTTTAAAGAAAAGAGGGGCATGAACTCACAGTTTTGCGTCTTCGATACTCGTAACTCAAAGCTCGTCAGCAAACACGACTACCTACAATGTACTAGGGTCTATTAGACGAATGGGTCGTGCCTTGCCTTAGAATTAACGTTTCTGAGTTACATTTCTTCCACGTCTTCTATGTTATTCCAAGTTATAATTACTTGTTAAAATAATAATTATTTTAACTTTAAATTATATTTAATTTTGGAATAATTGTTAAACAATATGTTTGTACAATACTCTCAAGTATTTATTTTCGTATTTCCTTCCCAAGGATGGGGGTAACTCATACATGTATTTTCGTATTCTTGGATTGGTAGTTCCAAAATAATATATTTCAAGAAAATATATATATTTTTCCCAAAAATCATACATCTTCTAAATATTCCAAGAAAATATATTTTAACTTCCCAAAAATAATACATTTTCTCCTTGTCGAAAATATGATATACTTTGTAATAATAATAAAAATCATATTTTCATTTCTTTCATATCCAAAATAACATCTACCAAAAATATATTTACAACGGTATTTTTCGGAATATTTATAAGTTACATTCTTGCGTTCGGGTTCACAATATTAAGCGTGTAACTTATATATTTATTCCTTGTGATTTTTGGTATTATTTTGGATTGTAAGTTCTTGGTATTTGTTAAGTTATATTATCTTAAATCCTAAAATAATATAACTAATACACAAAGTATACAAATAATCACACCCAATGTGTCTTTAATGTAAATATATATTCTAAATACATATTTATCCATTTTTATTTACAAAAACCAACCTCCAATACTTGTATTTTTGTAACAAAGTCGATGGCAAAGTTTATATTGAAAACCATAGTTAAAACACACTTGTAAGTATTTGTTTAGAAAATATTTTTCTAAGTGTTTATATTTTTAGAAAATTTTGCCATAGTTTCCCCTAAAAATGGAGGTGTCCATGCTATCAAAGCATATCATTTTCTTTTCAAAATCATCACAAACAATCCACAATCAATCTTAAACAACTTATACTTACCAAGTGCCAAAATATTGCTATCTACATAATAATCATGAACTTGAACTTTCATAAAATCTTGTAGTAACTTGGTAGTGTGTTTAGTAGGTTTAGTTACCCTTTAAAGTGTGTTTATTTCTTTAAAAATCTCATTCTTGAAGGATTTAGGTGTTTACAACTTACTAGATGATTTTTCCAAAAATCATTCTCTTGGATTTTTCTTGTAAACAATGTATTCTTATACTTCTTTCACCACTAGAAACATGGTTACTTTCTTTAAAAACAATGTTTATGTAAATCTTGTGATTTAACTTGGTTTCTTTGGAAAACTATTTTAGGAACCATCCACTTACAAGCCTTGTATTTTGTTTAAATCATCATCATATGAAAATAACTTTTATTATTCAAGTTCACGAAAGACATAAAGCATGTTGATCTTGGTCTTTCACAAGATCATCACTTTAACTTACTAGATCATGTGTTTAATCACAATCTAGTAGGTTTCTTATGATGTCTAACATCACTAACACAAATAATCAATCATCAAGAAGTAAATAATCACTAATCAACAAGTATTCATATGTTAAATAGCTTATGTTAAAGTTTCATGATCAAGTTCTTTAGTGTTCATCAAGATCAACAATGTATATCATCTTTTAACCATCAAAATATGAAGTAACAAAGGGTTATAAGGGCCTTACTACTAGCACAAAGGCTAGGGAAGAACACAAGAAGTTGTAGATGACAAAAGTGTTGCATAAAAGCAATTGGATGAGGTCCTTCAATCTCTAAGACCACAAAACTTTCTTATATGGTTCCTTACACCTTGTGTACACTTGATATTAGATGAACTTGGATGAATGATGGTGGTGGTATTATTGTTGTTCTCGGCCGAGAGAAGAGGGAGGAGAGGGAGAGAGTTGTGGCGTGTTAAGTGTGTGAGAGATGAGAGCTTATGGATCCTTCATGTTATTCTTATACACATATTATAACTTTTATCCAATGGTTATCATGTCTCTTAAGTACCATGCATAATCTCTAGCAAATCCAAGTAAGATCAAAGGAAGATTTGGGGTGGGGGCCATATGGTGACCGTCCACTTATATGGGGGGGGGGGGTCTTGGTTGATTTTCAATGATAAGTTAAGTGATTAGTTAAAGTTCTAAGTATAATAGTTAGTGTTTATGCATATATGGTGTTATATAGTGTGTTAGGGTGTTCGGGGATCATAACTAGCTCAGAGACATTAAAACAATGCTTCTAGTATAATTTTGGTGTTTCGGGTAGTGTCTGTTTGTTCGGTTAGATACCGGTTCGTTAAAGTGTCAAACTATACCGTTTAGTGTTCTTTATGTACCCTTTTGTGACACTTTTAATTCCCGACACTTAGGAAAGCATTCAGGACCATGAGATAATGAGGTGACATTATGTAATATGTGATGCACATGTATGTCAATATAGTTTGCATGTGATAATGAGGTGACATTATGTAATATGTGATGCACATGTAAGTATGATGCAGTAATCAGAGAGCAGTTTAAGTCATTAATTGTAATTCAGCACAGTCATTAAGCACTAATCAATATTAATTAATTGTACGGATACCTGTATTTTTTACAGTTGTCACATTCTCCCCATGTTAAGAAAATTTCGTCCCGAAATTTTAGTTCTGCTACTAGCTGCAGGGGTGTTGGGGAACAAATGTGGGTATTTTGCTTTCATAAGATCCTCACGCTCCCAAGTGAACTCTGGGCCGTGTCGCGCGTTTCAACGAACCTTGACGAGTTTAACACTACTCCTGTGTGTCTTGTTAACCTTCCAATCAGTCGCCTCAACAGGTTATTCAGTAAAGTGGAGTGTGTCGTCAATGTGGACTTCATCGGCAGGAATGACAACTGTTTCTTGAGTTGGACTCTTTTTCAGATTAGATACATGAAATGTATCATGAACGCCATTCAGTTCTTCGGGTAGATCCAACTTGTAAGCTACAAGACCAATCCTTTCCAGGATTTTGAATGGTCCAATGTATCGCGGGTTCAACTTTCCACGCTTCCCAAAGCGTGCTACACCCTTCCAGGGTGAGACTTTTAGTAAGACCATATCTCCTACTTCAAACTCCAAAGGTTTCCTCCTTTGGTCCGCATAACTTTTTTATTGATCACGAGCCGCCTTGATGCGCTCTCAGATCTGTATAATCTTGTCTGTTGTTTCTTGAACCAATTCGGGACCAACAAGCTGTCTAACACCCGCGTCTGCCCAGCATAATGGTGATCGACACTTGCGTCCATAGAGAGCTTCAAATGGTGCAGCTTGGATACTTGCATGGTAGTTGTTGTTATACGAGAATTCTATCAACGGTAGGTGAGTGTCCCAACTACCACCCAAATCCATTAAGCAAGCTCGCAACATGTCTTCTAGCATTTGAATCGTTCGTTCGCTCTGGCCATCTGTCTGTGGGTGAAAAGCAGTACTCAGATTCAACTGAGAACCAAAGGCTTCTTGGAAGGATTGCCAAATCCTTGACACAAATCTTCCGTCTCTGTCAGAAATAATTGAGAGAGGCACTCCATGTCGTGCAACTATCTCTCTGAGGTACAGCTCAGCTAGCTTACCTGCGTTATCCTTTTCCTTGATCGGCAAAAAGTGAGCGGATTTCGTCAGACGTTCTACGATTACCCATATCGTATCATGACCTTTGGGTGTCCTTGGTAACTTCGTTATAAAATCCATTGAAATCTGCTCCCATTTCCACATGGGTATTTCAGGTTGTTGCAAAAGACCTGGAGGCTTTTGATATTCGGCCTTTACCTTGGCGCAAGTCAAACATTTGCCAACATATGTTGCAACATCGCCTTTCAATCTCGGCCACCAGTAGAAATCCTTTAGATTTTGGTACATCTTATCCGATCCTGGATGGATCGAGTACCTTGATTTATGTGCTTCATCAAAGATTACTTCTCTTAGACCACCAAAGAGGGGAACCCAAATTCGTTTCATGAAACACAACGTTCCTTCATCATTGGGTACCAATTGTTTCTCCATCCCACGTGTGACAACTGTACTCTGTAATCGATGTACGATGTAAAACAATGTTGATTATTAATAAAAAAATGTGCTTTGGTGTTATTATATGTGTTTTGATGTCTTTATGTGTGTGTTTATGTTTGGTGATTTTACAATTCGATTCGATTCCGATTTCAAGCTTTAAATCGCTTTCTGGAAGGTTATACGCGCACAGATGCGTAAATATAACCTGTTTAATGCAACAAACACTCTGGGATAGTGACATAGGCTTAACATACCTTAAATAACCTTTACATAACTTAGAAATAAGTTTTGAATGGTTTGGTGTGTTGAAAACAAGTCTATTTGATCACAGGGACTAATTGTGTCAAACTGTGAATCTATGGGGATTTACACAGTAACGAACATTCCGGAACTTGATCATAAGTTAAACATACCCTAAATATCCTTTACATAGCTTAGAAATAGGCTTTGAAGGGTACGGTATGCTAAAATAAACTTTATGCTCATTCAGGGACTAAAAGCGTCAAAAAGTGCACAAGTTTGCATTTTCGCGCATATCTTACGTTCTGAATACATCTGGACATCCAAAAATTTATGTAAGCACTAAAATATTTTATTTTAGTGTTTGGAATAAGAAAAATCCATTCGTTGCGTCATTTGGATCGTTTTTCGCGCTTGTGCGCATTCCGTCATAATTAAGCGAACATCGTGTTCGTACGACCAAACGAACCAACATCCGAAATATTTTTGAGCATGTTTCATGTCCACAATGTTTAGGCATCATTTTAGGGCCTTAAAGTTGGCTTTACGGGCCTTAGAAGTGTCGGAAATGGCCTTAAACACGTGCAGGGACCAAAACTGTAATTTCTGAAAGTTAGTTCTGATCAGACAAGGCCAGGCGGCCCGCTTGAGTTTTGTCTGATCCTGAAGCGGGCCGCGTCAGTGTTCCAGACCAGATTCAATGTTTAACAGCCTGTTTCCAGCTGATGTGCACTCCCAATTCCATTTCCACATGTCAATTCCTTATGGTGGGTGGCAAATTAACCTACCATAACATTCCAACACATGTACGGGTGGGATTCGAGCACGGTTTCCATGAAACGATCTTAACGGTTACCCGAAAACTATAAATACCCAACCCCACCCATTGCAAAACCCACAAGAATCTGATCTTAGAAGCTCTAAGTTGAAACCATTGTTTCATACCTGAGCTACTGGGATCACGATGAGCATTCGGGGACCCTTCGTAAGTATTCTTTCGTTCTTTTATTGCTTTTCGAGTCTGAAAGTCAAACTTTGTTTGACTTTCTGCATTGACCAGTTTATGGTCAATGCGAAGTTCGTTTGAACTTCGCAACGTGATTGTAATCACGATGGTTATAGTCCCTTGGGACTATGCCTACTGATTACCATGTTGTCTAGGGTCGTAAGGGTAAGCGATCTGATAAATCGCTTATACCTTCGAACCCGACCCATTTGGTCGATCATTAGGATCCGACCAAATACATTAGGTGACCATAGTATATAGGGAATAACCTTCTGAGGTTATACCTTATGGTCGCTTCGTTAAGTAGTTGTATGATAGGTAGTTTATATGCCTTAGGTAAATTACCAAAATACCCTTTTCATGTATAATTGGTAATTTAGCTTATGTAACTTAAACTTTTGTACATAACTGGTTATACAACATGATAAAACATGTATAGGCATATAATACTTGTCATAGGACTAGTTAGACGTCTCGAACGCGCTTTGCGCGCACGACGCGTTAAAGTAGCATAAGTTACCTTAATGGGTCACGATGGGTCGAAAGCACTTAGGTTAGGTTCCGATTTAGGATGTAGGCTTTGTTAAACCATATCACATGAGTTCTAACACTCATTTGGTTTACAAGACCTCATTCTGTCCGATCTTCCGATTTAGGCGTCTATTGTTTGATTAGTGATTCAATTACTAGGTACTGTTTGATTTCTCTGGTTTGCTCGAGTTTGTTGAAGTTCTATTGACTGAGGATACTTTGCACTACATGTGAGTACATAGTTCCCCTATTTTACTGCTTTCAATTGTTTTGGGGTGATTCATATGTACTAAATGTTTTCAAGGTTTTAACGATGGTATCAAAACGATTTTCGATGTTATAACGATGGTTTCAAAAACGATTAAGATGATTTATACAAAACTAATAACGATTTCGATAATGTGAATGAACTTGTTGGTTGGGTTACATAACAAATGACATTCATTAGCAATGATCAAGCCGACCAGTATTAGGTTATGGTACCATAGGATCTGACAAATCCCGTTATCATACTACACCCATGGTTATGTGTGGGGGTTGTGGGTAGCGACTGAATCTGATATTTGTTAATTTACCCTATGGTGGTTTATTAATACGAGAAACGAGGGACGAGTCACAAAGGTTTGAATGTTATTAGCGAGACGACTATATATAAGTTATTCACAATTAAAACGAGGATGATTTGGACGATGTAAACGATTTGTAAACGATTTGGACGATACGATGTTAAATGATTTGGGTAAACGATAGCGAAACGATGTCACACAACGATGTTTTCGAAGTAACATACGAGTTTTATTAATGAGTTAATACGAGATGTTTTACAATTTGCTTTACTAAAACAAAGGTTTTTGGGTTAAGAATCATGGCTACGAGGTTTCATAAACTATAACCTGCTTGTTTTGAGTTGGTTAATAAAGTTCCAATATTATACTCTTTTCAAAACAAGGTTTTTAATAAAGTATTGCTACATTTAAACTAGCCATGAATCCAATACTCCTATAAAACCTATGTACTCGCCAGCATTTCTTTGCTGACTGTATTTTCACATATGTTTCAGGAGTTGATGCTTGATGATGATTTGCTAGGATGCATGCGTCACGTAGGATCTGGACGAGGCCTTAGTGACATAAAACAATATTAGTCGATATGTAACTTGTTTGTTCTATTTTAAGACAATGATAATGTTTAATATTCAATAAAACGAAACACTTTTGTATCCATGGTTATGAAACGATAATTATGTTGCAACACGCCCCGACGTTTTCCGCCGCGCTTTGTTGTTTTACGCGGTCGGGGTGTGACAGAAGAGTTGGTATCAGAGCCAATAGTTATAGGGAATTAGGTTATTAGTAATTCTTTGACCTAGACTATAACTTTTCTAGGACCCTAACACAAGCTATCTTGTGTTTAGATCTTAAAACATGCATATCACCTATCCTTAAGTGATTATAAAAAAAAAAAAAAAACCAAATTTTCCGAAACGATTTTTGAAAAACAATCTTCTGTTTTTTTAATAATTTATTACAAGGTTTTGAACCCTCTATTGTAAGGTTTTGAACCCTCTGTTATAAGGTTTTGAACCCCTTTGAGTTTTCAAAATCTCGTCAAGATTTTGGGTTTTAAATAATGTGAACACGTGCAAACTGGAAGGGTGAATGCCTGTATTCTGGGTTTTCTGTCTAGGCAAGCACTTCGTATATATCTCATCAGACGCGAGACCAGTTGTGCTTACCTAGGAATTCTTGGGATGAGTGTTCACTTATAGGCGAGTGATATTCGTTAATTTACACATATTTTAGTTCCCCGTTTTACCCCTATTTTATGCGTTTTTGGCCGTAAAACTGTCATTCGGATACTTATCTATCTACATTTATGTTTACACGCCTAAAACAGCATACCAGACAAGATGATAGCAAAAACGAGGACTTTCCGGACAAAACGACGAAGCTGCAGACATTCTTTAAGGATTCTGAACTGGGCCTGTGGAACGACCGTTCCACCTGATGCACGGTCGTGCATCTCCGACAAAGTTGATCAGCTCGGTGATGAACGAGAGGTGCGACTGGGCGTTCTAGGAAAACAAGCGGCTCGGTGAAGAACGGACGTTCCATATGAGGAACGACCGTGCGTATCCGATGAACCTACAGAGTCTCGGTGATGAACGACCGGTGCGACTCGGCGTGCAACATATAACCCGAAACTGAACGACCGTTCCACACGAAGAACGGTCGTGCCATTTCGAATCTGGTCAACGATCTGATGACGTATGCAGTATGGTGACCCATCCCTAATAATTGAATAAAGTGCACGGTCGTGCCATATGGAGAACGACCGTGCGACAGCAAAAAGTATAAAAACAGAACAGAAACCTTCTGTTCGATATTCTGGATTTTTGGAGAGCTTCACAGGCGATTTTCAGGCTCCGGAGGCATTAGCTTTCACCCGGAATCAAGCCACATTGTCCCGTTTAGCTCGATTACTACCCGGATCCTTAGTCTAGTACTTGTTTATGGTTTGATTTTCTAATCTTTCCATGTTTTTGTTAATCTTTCAAGTACTTAGATTAATGTTTATGTATTATTGTAGCCTTTGGGCAAAAACACAAACAATCCCTTGCTAGATTATTGCCATTAGTATGTTAAGCTTTGTTTGTAATGACACTTGAAGTATTTTCTATGTTAATCTTTGATGATTAGTTTGCAACCTTGTTATTGATATTGAATTCTTGATTATAAGTAATTATGTTGGATGATTGATGCTTGGTTAGTTAAGATAGTTGAAAAATGAAGCTTAATTAATCTTGTTTTAGTAAACTTTGAATTTGGTTAACTAGTTTAACTTGGTTTAAATGTATGCATCATGATACTAGAAATGGTTAGTGATTTAATAAAATGTAATTATTGTTAATCAAGAGAGCTTGCCGTCACGTAAGGACCTAAACGGGTTAGATGGTGTCGTTATAAATTCTTGCCATGATTTGTTAGCTTAGTTAGTAGTTTAGGCCAAAATTGCTATCTTAGTGAATTATTGTGCAAGATTTGTAAAATGAACTCGGTTGTGATTTAATCTAGTTTATGCTTGTCTCGGTGGTTGCATTGTGTTTATCGGTGTCGCTTTCCTTGTTTAAGTGAGGTTAGAACAATCCTAACGGCTGACTAACTTATTTTTAAGAGATTTTCATAGACATTTATCAATTGCACGTTAAAGAACAATTTTAGGTGGTTAAAGTGTGTTTATCGTTTTAGCTTTCCGAATGATTGTCATGTTAGGATTCCCGAAAGGGATACTAATTGTCTTAAATTGGAAAATTGACCGAATGCTTCTAGTGCCAAAACTGACTTAGTTGACATGCTGTGGTTGTGTATTTAGCAAGGCTTTTTATCTACTATCTATTATGTTTTTATTATGTATTTGGTTATGCTTACTTTAGTTTAGTTTAAATCAACCAAACTTATGTTTTTACCGGTGGTTTAGTGACAAAGGTCTAGTATTATTTCTCCGCCCATTTCCTTGGATCGATACTTGGTTCTTACCGATACTTTATTACATATGTGACGGGGTACACTTGCCTCTTTCGTGTGTGTTTTGATGTAAAAGTAATAATCACTTTTATAAATTTAAAACCCAATCGTGTGTAAATTCATTGTAAATTTATGTATATATATACGCACACGTCAGCGAGCATGTCTTCGCTATACATTATTTTTGATCTATTTACTTTGATTAGTCACTGCGTGTCGTTTGTTTGTTAGAGGTAACAAACAAATGATCGCCTTCCTTGTGTTTTGTCAATACCTCTTTTGTTTTTCCTAAATTTCAACCTCACTCGATTCTCTTGTTTCCTTGTTAGACAATGCCTCCTCGACGCGATCCTCGAACTTTTACTATTGAAGAAATCGCAGCCCTGGTTTCTCAGCAAGTGGCTGCTGTACTTCCCGGTGTGGTAACCCAAGTCCACGAGATATTTAACAACAACAACAACAATAATAACAACAACAACAATAACGCACAATGTAATTTCAAGAACTTCAATTCTGCGAAGCCACAAAAGTTTTCTGGGTCGCAAGGAGCAACTGCGCTCTTGCAGTGGTTTGAGAGCATCGAGAACACATTCAGACATGTGCAGTGTCCGAATGCGCAGAAGGTTGAATTTGCTTCAAGCGTATTTGAGAAGCGAGCGCTTACCTGGTGGAATGGTATTATGCGCGACAGGGGTGCCGAAGTGGCATTAGCACAAACATGGGCAGAGCTTCGGGCTCTCATGATGAAGGAGTTTTGTCCCCGTCACGAAATTTGAGTTTTGGAACGTGAGTTTAAGGACTTAAAGCAAGATGGGGCTGAACACCGTGCATACACGAATCGTTTTGAGGAACTCAGCCTATTGTGCCCCACCATGGTTACCCCTCCTGAGAAAGCAATCGAGAGATATATCGATGGCCTACCCGATTCTATTCTGGAGATTGTGACCGGTGTTAATCCTCCTACCCTTCGCCAAGCAATAGAGTTGTCTGCTACCCTGACTGAGACCCAAGTCAGGAAGGGTAAACTCACCCGCAAGGGTGATAAAAAGAAGGCAACTGATTCTGAGAAAAACAAGAAAAAGGGTAAGGGCAAGGAAGGAGAGACATCGAAGAAATCGAAGAAGCGAAAGGGTGCCCAAAATTTTGCTGTTACAGCCCAGGCTGCTCAGAACCCGCAGAACCCACCGGCTCAACCACCTGCAAAGAAAGCATACGCTGGTACCGCACCTCACTGTGCTCGTTGCAACGGTCATCACGTTGCACAACAAGCTTGCAGGCAATGCACGACGTGTGGTAGACTTGGGCATATGGCCAATGTTTGTCGTTTTGGACAAAATCAGGTTGCTCAGGTTCCAGCTCAGGGTCAAGGGAATGCTGCGAGATTCCCATCGGGTTCATGTTTTAATTGTGGAGAGTATGGTCACTTCCGCAACAACTGTCCGAGGCTAGCGAATGCTAACGCAAACCCAAATGAAAACGTCAATATGAACCCCGCTCGTGGTCGAGCGTACAATTTGAATGCAAACGAAGCTAGGGTCAACAACGAAGTGGTTAACGGTACGTTTCTTGTTAACAATCGACCAGCATCTATTCTTTTTGATTCCGGTGCCGATAGAAGTTTTGTTTCATTGTCTTTTGAGCCTTTGCTTGCAATACCTAGAACAAAACTGAGGAAACCCTTATCTGTTGAAATTGCCACTGGTAAACCTCTTATTCTCGATTCTGTTATTCATGGTTGTCAGTTGAACCTTGATAACCATCTTTTTCCTATTGACCTCACACCGATGCAAATTGGAAGCTTCGATATTATCGTTGGAATGGATTGGCTAACCAAACACCATGCTGAGGTGGTTTGTTTCGATAAGATTGTTCTGTTGATGCATTAATGTCTATTGCCTTCGTCAATTCGAGCCGTAGCGAGAAACCGAATAAAAGTTCAAGTCATTGTGAAGACCCGAAAACCAAGACTGAAGACTGCGGCTGTATCCAAGGGGGAGTTTGTTGATGCACGAATGTCTAAAGCCTACGTCTTAGTCTTAGTCAAGCTTGTATAGGGTCTAGGGATCAGAAATGTCTTTTATATATAGTATAGGGGGCTGAATGTAAATGTTATGTTTTTATGATGTGTTTCCGCTCCTAATGACATTGTGTCATTTGGGGCGAAATCAGAAGGTTGTGATTCCACCCGAAATGACATAGTGTCATTAGGAGTGGAATCAGATTCCACTCGAAATGACATGGTGTCATTAGGAGTGGAATCAGCCTCCCTATATATAGTGGTTTTAGTTTCTCATTTGGTATCGATTCGTCAAGTTGTATACCGTTATGCTGCCGGATTTTTGAGCAACCAATTAATGAGAAACAGTGTTTAAAGTGATATTCTTCTATTTTCTACTCCATTCTCTTTGATTCAAGCTATTTACGTGTTTCCGCCACATAAACAGTGGTATTTGGTTCTGATTGACTCACTAGATCGGTCAAATCGATCCTACAATTGGTATCAGAGCCAGTTATGAGCTAAAATACCTGAATCAAAGCATTTTTACTACATTTTTTTGGATTTCTGGACATTGCCACTGACAAAATGGACTGAGTTTTAGACATACTGTGTAAAAGTGACATTTAACAAAACCTTGAGAATATCAAATTAAAATTCAGCTTAAAATTGGTAAAATATGGCTCGAAACCTGATTCCGCTCGTAATGACATTCGGTTGATTCCGCTCGTAATTCTGAGCGAAATCAGGTTCTTCATCTGAAAATCTAATTCCGCTCTTACATTTGGAGCGAAATCAGCTGTTTAAACTGTTTCTGTGATTCTGCTCGAGGAAATTTTCTAATTCCGCTCCTGAGAACTCTAAACTTGTGATTCCGCTCCTGTGATTTCGCTCCCAAGTGTCACACTGATTTCGCTCTTAAGTGATAAAACGTGTAGAATTCTGATTTCGCTCATCTGAGTCAATTAAATGTTTTGTCACGGCTTTTTGGTTGTCGCTTTTTAATTGCATATGCTTGTTGGGTTCGAGTCTTTTGATGTTGTCTTTCGACAAACCGGCTAACCGTTTATATTAGTTTTCAATAAAATAGTGTGTAAATTATCGTTCTTGTTTGTTTATGTCTTTTATTGCTTTTTAGTTTAGCTTGCTTGAGGACAAGCAAGGTTCAAGTGTGGGGAGATTTGATATTCGTTAATTTACACATATTTTAGTTCCTCGTTTTACCCCTATTTTATGCGTTTTTGGCCGTAAAACCGTCATTCGGATACTTATGTATCTACATTTATGTTTACAGGCCTAAAACAGCATACTAGACAAGATGATAGCAAAAACGAGGACTTTCCGGAAAAAACGACGAAGCTGCGGACATTCTGTTAAGGATTCTGAACTGGGCCTGTGGAACGACCGTTCCACCTGATGCACGGTCGTGCATCTCCGACAAAGTTGATCAGCTCGGTGATGAACGAGAGGTGCGACTGGGCGTTCTAGGAAAACAAGCGGCTCGGTGAAGAACGGACGTTCCATATGAGGAACGACCGTGCGTATCCGATGAACCTACAGAGTCTCGGTGATGAACGACCGGTGCGACTCGGCGTGCAACATATAACCCGGAACTGAACGACCGTTCCACACGAAGAACGGTCGTGCCATTTCGAATCTGGTCAACGATCTGATGACGTATGCAGTATGGTGACCCATCCCTAATAATTGAATAAAGTGCACGGTCGTGCCATATGGAGAACGACCGTGCGACAGCAAAAAGTATAAAAACAGAACAGAAACCTTCTGTTCGATATTCTGGATTTTTGGAGAGCTTCACAGGCGATTTTCAGGCTCCGGAGGCATTAGCTTTCACCCGGAATCAAGCCACATTGTCCCGTTTAGCTCGATTACTACCCGGATCCTTAGTCTAGTACTTGTTTATGGTTTGATTTTCTAATCTTTCCATGTTTTTGTTAATCTTTCAAGTACTTAGATTAATGTTTATGTATTATTGTAGCCTTTGGGCAAAAACACAAACAATCCCTTGCTAGATTATTGCCATTAGTATGTTAAGCTTTGTTTGTAATGACACTTGAAGTATTTTCTATGTTAATCTTTGATGATTAGTTTGCAACCTTGTTATTGATATTGAATTCTTGATTATAAGTAATTATGTTGGATGATTGATGCTTGGTTAGTTAAGATAGTTGAAAAATGAAGCTTAATTAATCTTGTATTAGTAAACTTTGAATTTGGTTAACTAGTTTAACTTGGTTTAAATGTATGCATCATGATACTAGAAATGGTTAGTGATTTAATAAAATGTAATTATTGTTAATCAAGAGAGCTTGCCGTCACGTAAGGACCTAAACGGGTTAGATGGTGTCGTTATAAATTCTTGCCATGATTTGTTAGCTTAGTTAGTAGTTTAGGCCAAAATTGCTATCTTAGTGAATTATTGTGCAAGATTTGTAAAATGAACTCGGTTGTGATTTAATCTAGTTTATGCTTGTCTCGGTGGTTGCATTGTGTTTATCGGTGTCGCTTTCCTTGTTTAAGTGAGGTTAGAACAATCCTAACGGCTGACTAACTTATTTTTAAGAGATTTTCATAGACATTTATCAATTGCACGTTAAAGAACAATTTTAGGTGGTTAAAGTGTGTTTATCGTTTTAGCTTTCCGAATGATTGTCATGTTAGGATTCCCGAAAGGGATACTAATTGTCTTAAATTGGAAAATTGACCGAATGCTTCTAGTGCCAAAACTGACTTAGTTGACATGCTGTGGTTGTGTATTTAGCAAGGCTTTTTATCTACTATCTATTATGTTTTTATTATGTATTTGGTTATGCTTACTTTAGTTTAGTTTAAATCAACCAAACTTATGTTTTTACCGGTGGTTTAGTGACAAAGGTCTAGTATTATTTCTCCGCCCATTTCCTTGGATCGATACTTGGTTCTTACCGATACTTTATTACATATGTGACGGGGTACTCTTGCCTCTTTCGTGTGTGTTTTGATGTAAAAGTAATAATCACTTTTATAAATTTAAAACCCAATCGTGTGTAAATTCATTGTAAATTTATGTATATATATACGCACACGTCAAGTTTTTGGCGCCGTTGCCGGGGAAATGGCAAGTTTTAGGAACGACCCGAGTCATTTGGTTTTCGGTGTATATACTTGTTAATATTTGTGTATAATTTCTTAATTATTTATTTGTTTATTTACTTGTTAATATTTCTTGTTTTTATTCGATTTATTAATTTTTGCGTTATTTTTGTTTCATTTATTTATTTGATCGGGATTTATTTATTCACTTATTCTTTGGGTTTTCGGCACCCTAAAGCCATTTTTGTATTAGTCGATTCATTTATTTATTGTGTTGATTTTTTATAAAATTTCGGACCCATTTTTCGGATTTTTATAAAATTTTCAGCCCATTTATAATAACTTTCTGCTTCTATTCAGCTGGAAAAAAAATACAGCATTATTTAATTAATAAAATATTCACCGTGTCGAATTTTCGTTTGCAGGTTGATGTTCTTGACCCCCGCTCCAGAACTTGTTGAACCGTCTAACGAACCCGAACGTGATCTTCGGAGGCGTCTTCGCGCGAAAGGGCGTGCGGTTGGGCTATTGCTCGCATCTGGCGGGCCAGATTCAGTGGTACCTGCTGAAGCCGAGGGCTCAGGAGGAAATATAACCATGGCAGACGATAATCAACCGTTGAATGAGTCTAATCAGCCTGGAGCGACAGGCCTGGAGCCGAGTATCCTTAGACCTACTATTGATGCACCTAATTTTGAAATTAAATCTAGTATAATTAATATGGTGCAGAATTCGGTGCAGTTCGACGGACGCGAACATGAGGATCCCGGACGACATATTGCGGCTTTTCTCGAAGTGTGTTCCATGTTTAAGATGAGGGATGTTTCGGAGGATGCCGTTCGGTTGAGGTTGTTTCCTTTCTCACTGCGTGACAAAGCCAGAGTGTGGTTTATGTCACTGCCAGCTGGGTCCATCAGGACCTGGAATGGGTTGGCGGAGCTATTTATGAAAAAGTACTTTCCACCCGAGAAGACAACCAAGTTAAGGAACCGAGTGGTGACCTTTCGTCAGGATGAGGGGGAGTCGTTGCATGCAGCTTGGGAGAGATTCAAGGATCTGTTACTTGATGTTCCACATCATGGCTTCACCAAGAGACAGCTAGTCTTGACATTCTATCAGGGGCTTAGCTACAATACGCAGGAGTGATTAGATATGAATGCAGGAGGCGATTTGGGGACAAAGACGCCCAATGAGGCTTACGATATCATTGAAAAGGCTGCGTTGAAGTCTAGCTCTCGCCGCGAAGGAGATAGAAGTCGGGCTACATCATCATCATCTGGATCCCGCGCAGGAGTGCATGCGGTAGACGATTATACGGCCATTACTGCACAAATCTCGGCTCTCGCATCGAGATTCGACAGGTCCCAGATGATTGCGCATGCGGGCTCGGGTTGTGACCAGTGTGGAGTGTCACATGAGCTTGGGGCATGTTTTCAGGGAGTCGGATACGAGGGCCACGAAGAGGTAGATTTCGTGAGTAATCAAGTTAGGCCGCAGAACAACCCTTACAGTAGCACCTATAATCCCGGTTGGAGAAATCACCCAAATTTTGGGTGGCGTGCGAACACAGGAAATCAAAATCCTTTGGGATTCACTCCGCGCGCTCCAGCGCAACAGGGTCAGGGTCAGGGTCAGCAGTTCCAGCAGTACAACCAATCCTATCAGCAGCGTTCATACCCGCATCAGAATCAGGGCTCTGGGAGTAGTTCCCAACAGCAGGCCCCTCAGTCTAGTTCTAAGCTGGAGGATATGATGGCCCAGCTTCTTACTAGCTCCTCGAGCGCGAATCAGTTAGCTGAAAAACGCTACCAGCAGAGCGAGGATCGTTTTCTCTCTCATGAGGGAGAAATGAGGAGCCACAAGGCCTCGATTCAGAACATAGAGAATCAGGTTGGTCAGCTGGCACAGATGATGTCAAAGAGACCCCAGGGTGGTCTCCCGGGCAATACTGAGACAAACCCGGGCCCGCACAGAGATGTGAATGCGGTGATGACCAGGAGTGGAAAACCTACCGGACCCGTCATATCGGACTCACCACCGATCACTGAAGCGGTCCCGACCGACACACCGGATGAGGTGCATGCCAGGCTACGCCCAGCAAGTACAGCACAAGTCCAGGAGCCGGTCACAAGTTACACACCTCCAGTGCCTTATCCAGGAAGGTTGAAGAAGCAGAAGATGGATGAACAAAACGGTAAGTTTCTCGAAATGTTTAAGCAATTGCATATAAACATACCGTTTGTTGAAGCTTTGGCACAGATGCCAAAGTATGCGAAGTTTCTGAAAGACATCCTCTCAAACAAGAAAAAACTCGAGGACATGTCTTGTGTGGTTATGAACGAAAGCTGCTCTGCTATTCTCCAGAATCGCCTGCCTACAAAAATGGGAGATCCAGGCAGTTTCATGCTTCCTTGCCTCATTGGCAATCTGTCTGTCAGTAATGCGTTAGCAGATCTAGGAGCGAGTATAAACCTTATGCCCTATAAGGTTTTTACAAAGTTGGATCTAGGTGAGCCGTCACCTACGAGGATGAGTATTCGACTTGCGGATCGTTCTGTCAAGTATCCACGCGGGTTTGTAGAGAATATGCTTGTTAAGATTGACAAGTTTGTATTTCCCGTGGATTTTGTTATCCTAGATATGGATGAGGATTCGAGAATGCCTCTGATACTCGGACGCCCGTTTTTGAATACCGCCCGGACGATTGTGGACGTGGCGGCGGGCCAGATCACACTCCGAGTAGATGATGAGCATGTGACGTTTGACATTAAACGTTCTATGCAGCATCCTCAGAGTCAGGACGACGCGCTCTATTATGTTGACATCGTCGACACTTATGTGAGCACGCATTTCCAGGGTACGATCGAGGAGATAGATTCGGACACACATCTGTTGTGTGGGGACTTAGATGGCATTACGCATGAGGGCCACTATTTAGAGCAGCCAGTCTATCAGATTGGTGATGATGGTCCCAAGAGTCCGGATCGTTTCACAGAAATTGATCGCGAGAGTGAAGTGAAGTCGAAGCCTTTAGTGGAAGATCCTCCTACCTTGGAGCTTAAAGAGCTCCCACCGCACCTAGAGTACGCATTTCTGGATGAGGAGCGTCATTTGCCTGTCATTATTTCATCTGGATTGGCGGGAGAAGAGAAGAGCAGACTGCTTAATGTGTTGAAACTTCATAAGAAAGCAATCGCTTGGAAAATCATGGACATAAAAGGTATAAATCCCTCCTTCTGTACACATAAAATTCTTATGGAGGATCAATTCAAGCCGTGTGCGCAGCACCAGAGGCGACTGAACCCAAACATGCAAGAGGTCGTTAAAAAGGAAGTGATTAAGTTGTTAGATGCTGGTATGATCTATCCCATTTCCGACTCTGTTTGGGTCAGTCCTGTGCAGGTAGTGCCCAAAAAGGGGGGCATGACTGTGGTCACAAACGATAGGAATGAGCTCATTCCAACCAGGACGGTCACTGGATGGCGGGTTTGCATTGATTATCGCAAACTCAACGACGCCACCCGCAAGGACCACTTCCCGCTTCCATTCATTGATCAAATGTTGGAGCGTCTGTCAGGGAAGTTATATTATTGTTTTCTGGATGGGTTCTCTGGTTATTTTCAAATTCCTATCGCTCCTGAGGACCAGGAGAAGACCACATTTAACTGTCCCTTCGGTACATTCGCCTACCGGCGTATGCCGTTTGGGCTGTGTAATGCGCTGGCTACTTTCCAGCGATGTATGGTCGCAATTTTCCATGACATGATTGAGGATTCCATGGAGGTGTTCATGGACGATTTTTTGGTATTTGGGGATTCCTTTGATCAATGTCTGGAAAATTTGAAAAGAATGTTGAAGAGGTGTGAGGAGACCAATCTGGTCCTGAACTGGGAGAAATGCCACTTCATGGTGAAGGAGGGCATAGTTTTGGGACACAAAATTTCTCACGCGGGCATGGAAGTCGATCCAGCTAAAGTCGGCGTTATTTCACGACTTCCGCCCCCCACCTCTGTTCGAGCTATACGGAGCTTTCTCGGTCATGTCGGGTTCTATCGGCGATTCATCAAAGATTTTTCAAAAATCGCCAGACCCATGACCCGTTTGTTGGAGAAAGATGCTCCGTTCGTGTTTGGAGATGATTGCTTGAGGGTTTTTGACCTCCTCAAGCAGAAGTTGATTGAGGCCCCTATTTTAGTTGCACCGGACTGGAGTCTGCCATTTGAAATCATGTGCGACGCGAGTGATTACGCTATAGGGGCCGTTCTGGGTCAAAAGAAGGAAAAGCACTTCCATCCGATCTATTATGCGAGCAAAACTCTTCACGACGCTCAGGAGCATTACACCACGACTGAAAAAGAGCTCTTGGCGGTCGTTTTCGCATTTGATAAGTTTAGATCGTATTTAGTGCTTTCGAAAACCGTTGTATACACTGATCATGCAGCCATTAGATACCTCTTCAGCAAACAGGACGCTAAACCGCGTCTAATCAGATGGATCCTGTTGCTGCAAGAGTTTAATATTGAGATACAAGACAAAAAGGGTGCTTTGAATGTAGCTGCCGACCATCTGTCTCGATTAGAGCACGGAGACATCAAGGATTCGCGTTGGGATTCAATCAATGACAAGTTCCCACACGAATCTTTGATGGGTGTTGAGATATGTGATGAGTCGCCATGGTTCGCTGACTTTGCGAACTATCTTGCTTGTAGAATTCTGATTAAAGGATTGACTCACCAGCAAAAGAGGAAATTCTTTTCGGATCTCAAGCACTACATATGGGATGACCCTTTCTTGTTCAAGGTGGGTGCTGATCAGGTGATTAGGAGATGTGTATCTGGGTCTGAGGCTACCGACATTCTGCGCCAGTGTCATGAGGGACCTACCGGAGGCCACCACGGAGCCAACTTCACCGCGAAGAAGGTGTTGGATTCCGGGTTTTACTGGCCGACCATTTTCCGTGACGCGCAGAGTTGGGTGAGAGCGTGCGATGCTTGTCAGAGGGCGACGAACATATCTGCACGCGACGAAATGCCCCAGAACTGGATACAGGTTTATGAAGTCTTTGATGTTTGGGGGATAGACTTCATGGGACCATTTCCCCCCTCACGTGGAAACAAGTACATACTCGTGGCTGTTGACTATGTATCAAAGTGGGCGGAGGCGCAAGCCTTACCCACTAACGACGCCAGAGTAGTTGTGAGGTTTCTTAAGAGTTTGTTCGCCCGATTTGGCGCTCCAAAAGCGCTCATTAGTGACCGAGGGACTCATTTTTGTAATACACAGCTTGAAAAGGCTTTGTCCCGATACGGTGTGCGTCACCGTTTGTCCACACCCTATCATCCGCAGACAAGCGGGCAGGTGGAGGTCACGAACCGTGGGCTTAAGCGCATCCTTGAGCGGTCGGTTGAAGCGAACCGCAAGGAGTGGTCGGACAAGCTTGATGAGGCATTATGGGCATTCCGTACAGCTTATAAGACCCCTATAGGAACCACCCCCTTTAGGTTGGTATACGGAAAGGCATGCCATTTACCGGTGGAGTTGGAGCACAAGGCTATGTGGGCTTTGAAAACCGCGAATTTGGACCTTAAAACCGGAGGTGAAGCCCGGTTTCTCCAAATTCATGAATTGGAAGAATTGCGGCACCAAGCCTATGAGAGCTCCGTACTCTACAAAGAGCGCACGAAGAAACTTCACGACAAACGCTTGAAGGACCACAAAGAATTCCAAGCGGGTGATCTTGTTCTTCTGTATAATTCACGGCTGCGCTTATTTCCTGGGAAGCTTCATTCACGCTGGACCGGACCATACACGGTTAAGGAAGTATTTCCGTATGGTACTGTTGCAGTAGAGAACGCGGATGGCGTTACATTCAAGGTAAATGGTCACCGGTTGAAGTTGTACGTTGCCGGGCCGATAGAGTCGGCGGTGGAGGTGATTGAACTACAAACCCCGCACACATCATAAGTGTGGGGAGGAGAGAGTCTACGCTACTGACACGCGGATCAAAAATGTAGCAAGAGCGTATTTTGCGCTTTAGGGGTAGTTTCGTCCTTTTTAGTTGTTTTTCTAGTTTTTAGCTTTGAGTCTTGCTATCGACTCGTCGACAAAAATTTAGCATGAGTCTACGTTGCTGACTCGCCGACAAAAATGCAGCAGGAGCGTCTTTGGCGCTGTAAGGGTAAAATAGTCCTTTTTTGTATTTTTGTAGTTTTAGCGTAATTTAGGTTAGTTAGGTAGTTTGCGTTAGTTTGTTTAGTTTTCGTACGTGTCGGGCGAAGGTTCTGTATTGCAATATTGTTAGAACAATTGGTGTGTCGAAAAAACGGCGAAAAACGGCCGAAACGGTTGCTGGAAATAGCTTCTGCAGAAAATTCTGCATCTGCAGCTGATGCACGCCCGTTCCTCGGGTCGCACGACCGTGCGTCTCCGAGGGCCGGCACGATGGATCGCACCCTCGGTGCATAACCGAGAACTTGATGCAGGGTTTGAACGATGTCGGTGACGCACACCCGTTCCATACCAGGAACGACCGTGCCACAGGCTGAGGGCAATTTTGTCATTTTGCACACTATATATACCCTCATCTGCTGAAAAATCCCTCATTCGCGAACCCTAGCCGCTGCAGACCGTTCCAAGGCGATTCTTCACCATATCGCACGGTTTTTCGCACGA
Source organism: Helianthus tuberosus (assembly GCA_030545235.1). Classification (NCBI taxonomy): domain Eukaryota; kingdom Viridiplantae; phylum Streptophyta; class Magnoliopsida; order Asterales; family Asteraceae; genus Helianthus; species Helianthus tuberosus. The sequence goes on from JARYGA010009639.1 coordinate 28,856, forward strand.
TCTAACACCCTTCTTCGCACGGTACGTTCCTAGTTGTAGATTTCTTGTTTTCTTGCTTTCTAGGTTAGATTTCTTCCGATTCTCCAAGGAATTTTTAGGGTTCTCTTCATAAACAAATCGAAACCCTAACCCTTGTTGAATCGAAGTATCGTGAACACCCGGTTGACTTTCAGACCCCTGTTAGCCCAATACTTGTTGAAATTTTGCAAAGATCAGATTGTTCTAAGTGCAGGGGTCGAAAATCTGCAGACACGGAGTCGCACGGTCGTTCCTCGTGTGGAACGGTCGTGCCTCGCCGGCTTGTTCACGATATCTTCTGGGTTGGTCTGTTAGTTCTCGGAGACGCACGACCGTGCATCTCGAAGAACGACCGTGCCATTTGCCCAGTACAGTTAGACAGTTTCTTCATAATTTGCTGCTCGGCTGTTTTCAATTCATTTCCCTCCTGTTTCTGTCTTTCTAACATTTTTCCCCTTTACAGATGAACCATCCCTTCCTACAGTTTGACCCCAACATTGAGAAAGAAGCTTTGTGCATACCGAAGCGCGATGCATTGTGGGCGAGACGGGGGCAGTTTGGAGTCCCCCGTTGGTTAGATTGGGAAGTCATGCGTGAACTCAATCAGTATGATCGACTGGACGACATGATGACTCGCACGCTTGCAAATTTGGTCGGTTGCAACCGACCCGTTTACCGGGAGTTGACAATCGAATTCTTCGCATCGTATGCCTATGAAAGGCCTGTTGCACATACACAACCCGATTTCCGCTACAGGGAGCGGGTAACCTTCAGGTTATGTAGGCGATGGCATACGTGGTCGGTGGGTCGTTTGGGACGGAGGCTTGGGATTTATATGCGGGAGGACATGGATGATCCCGACGTCTTCAACGATCAGTTCAACTTCCCTAATGATGCAGCGCGGGATGCATTCTGGGCAGAAAACGTTATTGGGGAGCCCTACAACCCACGGATGTCAAAGGCCTCACGACTCCGAGACCCTCTGGTGCGAGTGATGCACCATGTTTTCAGCCATTCGATATGCAGACGCATGGACAGTCTCGGTAACTGTCCCACACCTGACTTGCTTTTTCTATATGCGTTGGTTGACAAAGCACCAATCAACCTCGCCGCGCGAATGGCTGAGTACTTTGTCAAGTGTTCGGGGCGGACCCAGAATAGTGAGATACATGGCGGTTCGTATGTAACCGAAATAGCGTACAATGAGCGCTATATGACGCCGGGGGTGCTTAGGGGTCTCACTTTGATTACTGAGGGGGTTCATGTTGATATCCGGTCGCTGAAGTTCATGGGGGTGATTGCTGAGCTTGATAGGGGAGATAGGTTGAGGGGATTGAATAACGAGGTCTGGGACCCGTTACCTCCAGCTGAGGAGGAACATGAGGAGGAAGAGGAGGATGTTGAGATGGGTGAGCAGCACCAGCCACAGACACCACCACACTCGCCGCAGCACCATGCATTTCATCAGCATGAGGACTGGCCCACGTTCTACCAGCAGTTCCAGGATATGCGTGTGACGCAGGAGCAGCATGGTACCTACTTTGACCAGATCAGATCTAGCCAGGACGAGATTCGGGCCAGTCAGGTAGAGCTTCGGGCCACACATGACCAGCTTCAGCATCGCCAGGATACTTTATACCAGGGGGTGTCTGCGGGGTTTTCTTATCTTTTCGGGGAGATGCATCACGCATACCCCGACTATTTTCAGCACCCGCCGGAGTTCCCACCGTGGAACCCCCCTGGCTATGGCGATCAGGGCCCATCTGGCACGAGACATGATGATGATGATGATGATGAGTAGTTGGCGGTGGTGATAGCATTTGGTGGTGTTTTATCTTTCAGTACTTTGCTTTTATTTGGGTGTTTATTTTGACTATTATTTAAAACACCCCGGATATGTATTTTCAGACAATTTCCTTTGTGTTTTGTTTGGATGTTAGTATTTATGTACATTATGGTTGTTGTTTGATTTTTCTTTTTCTGTTATATTTTAGGTGTACACGACATACTCGCAGGTTTTATCTATCGGATCTTGGACCGGAGCACGTACCAGATTCAGCTTCGGAAGTCTCGTGGCACCAACATCATCTTGAGGGGAGTATTTTTTATCCCTTTCTCTATATTTCGGGTCTCGCATTGGGGACAATGCGAAGTTCAAGTGTGGGGAAGGGGTTAACTTTGTTAACTTAACTTTGTTTGTCCTCATATTGTACAAAAAAAAAATCAGAAAATCAGAAAAATCATTCAAAAATACTTGTATTTGGTATATATTTTTGTAAATAAACCGGTTGGGTGTGTTTTAGAAAGGATCGGATTTGATGAAAACTCGACAAGCAAAATATTTTTGAAAAAGGAAACCGAAAAGCGTGACAAACAAAGAAAGACTTGCATGATAGTTTTCACACTTTTACCCATTCCTTCCGTTACGTGAGCATATTTGAGCTTAGATTGTTATATATTTGTTCATTTCGGATATAGGAGTGAACCGGATGTTATGTGCAATTTAGAACTTATCACTAGTATGCTTGTTAAGACCATGAACTTGTGAATTTGTGTAAAAGTGATAGAGGCACTTAGATTACCCCTTTGTTGTGTACCTTGTTCTTTGTGTTGTGCTTCCCGTTCACCTTATATTACCCTTTAGGATTAACCTTGTCGAGCCTTCCCGTTCACCTTTGTTTACCCACATTATCGCCCACTTAACCAAATTTAGCCTTTTTATGTTTTAAACCTTTTTAGTGTTGAAACTCGGTTAAAATAATAGTTTAACTAGCTTGTTATTGTTTATATTTCATTGTATTTTAGTATGTAAAAAAAAAACAGAAAATAAAACACCCTAAAATAGGGTGAAGTTGATAGAAATCGAGCAATTTTGAATGCTTAAATGTTAAAATTTAGTTGATTAGCTCGATTGCGCTTTAGTCGCCTTTTTAAGGCGGTTGTATGTATAGTTGTACTATTTTGTTGCTAGTTAAACGCTACTACCGAGTTTTAACCATTTTCGCCATTTTAAATGTCCACTTCCATACCCCTCACCCAAGCCTAACGTTACAACCCGTAAAGACCTCTTGATTTACACTTATTCGCATGTTAGTTGGTGGAGACGAGATCTTATGACAAGCTTATGTTATTGCGCATTTCATTGACTAGGCGTTGAGTGTTTACGCATACACATTTTATGTATGTTTCATAAATAAAACCGAGTGTGTGTGAACATTGCGAGTTGTGTGAAGATTAACATGTGAGTCAATTAAATGTTTTGTCACGGCTTTTTGGTTGTCGCTTTTTAATTGCATATGCTTGTTGGGTTCGAGTCTTTTGATGTTGTCTTTCGACAAACCGGCTAACCGTTTATATTAGTTTTCAATAAAATAGTGTGTAAATTATCGTTCTTGTTTGTTTATGTCTTTTATTGCTTTTTAGTTTAGCTTGCTTGAGGACAAGCAAGGTTCAAGTGTGGGGAGATTTGATATTCGTTAATTTACACATATTTTAGTTCCTCGTTTTACCCCTATTTTATGCGTTTTTGGCCGTAAAACCGTCATTCGGATACTTATTTATCTACATTTATGTTTACAGGCCTAAAACAGCATACTAGACAAGATGATAGCAAAAACGAGGACTTTCCGGAAAAAAACGACGAAGCTGCGGACATTCTGTTAAGGATTCTGAACTGGGCCTGTGGAACGACCGTTCCACCTGATGCACGGTCGTGCATCTCCGACAAAGTTGATCAGCTCGGTGATGAACGAGAGGTGCGACTGGGCGTTCTAGGAAAACAAGCGGCTCGGTGAAGAACGGACGTTCCATATGAGGAACGACCGTGCGTATCCGATGAACCTACAGAGTCTCGGTGATGAACGACCGGTGCGACTCGGCGTGCAACATATAACCCGGAACTGAACGACCGTTCCACACGAAGAACGGTCGTGCCATTTCGAATCTGGTCAACGATCTGATGACGTATGCAGTATGGTGACCCATCCCTAATAATTGAATAAAGTGCACGGTCGTGCCATATGGAGAACGACCGTGCGACAGCAAAAAGTATAAAAACAGAACAGAAACCTTCTGTTCGATATTCTGGATTTTTGGAGAGCTTCACAGGCGATTTTCAGGCTCCGGAGGCATTAGCTTTCACCCGGAATCAAGCCACATTGTCCCGTTTAGCTCGATTACTACCCGGATCCTTAGTCTAGTACTTGTTTATGGTTTGATTTTCTAATCTTTCCATGTTTTTGTTAATCTTTCAAGTACTTAGATTAATGTTTATGTATTATTGTAGCCTTTGGGCAAAAACACAAACAATCCCTTGCTAGATTATTGCCATTAGTATGTTAAGCTTTGTTTGTAATGACACTTGAAGTATTTTCTATGTTAATCTTTGATGATTAGTTTGCAACCTTGTTATTGATATTGAATTCTTGATTATAAGTAATTATGTTGGATGATTGATGCTTGGTTAGTTAAGATAGTTGAAAAATGAAGCTTAATTAATCTTGTATTAGTAAACTTTGAATTTGGTTAACTAGTTTAACTTGGTTTAAATGTATGCATCATGATACTAGAAATGGTTAGTGATTTAATAAAATGTAATTATTGTTAATCAAGAGAGCTTGCCGTCACGTAAGGACCTAAACGGGTTAGATGGTGTCGTTATAAATTCTTGCCATGATTTGTTAGCTTAGTTAGTAGTTTAGGCCAAAATTGCTATCTTAGTGAATTATTGTGCAAGATTTGTAAAATGAACTCGGTTGTGATTTAATCTAGTTTATGCTTGTCTCGGTGGTTGCATTGTGTTTATCGGTGTCGCTTTCCTTGTTTAAGTGAGGTTAGAACAATCCTAACGGCTGACTAACTTATTTTTAAGAGATTTTCATAGACATTTATCAATTGCACGTTAAAGAACAATTTTAGGTGGTTAAAGTGTGTTTATCGTTTTAGCTTTCCGAATGATTGTCATGTTAGGATTCCCGAAAGGGATACTAATTGTCTTAAATTGGAAAATTGACCGAATGCTTCTAGTGCCAAAACTGACTTAGTTGACATGCTGTGGTTGTGTATTTAGCAAGGCTTTTTATCTACTATCTATTATGTTTTTATTATGTATTTGGTTATGCTTACTTTAGTTTAGTTTAAATCAACCAAACTTATGTTTTTACCGGTGGTTTAGTGACAAAGGTCTAGTATTATTTCTCCGCCCATTTCCTTGGATCGATACTTGGTTCTTACCGATACTTTATTACATATGTGACGGGGTACACTTGCCTCTTTCGTGTGTGTTTTGATGTAAAAGTAATAATCACTTTTATAAATTTAAAACCCAATCGTGTGTAAATTCATTGTAAATTTATGTATATATATACGCACACGTCAAGTTTTTGGCGCCGTTGCCGGGGAAATGGCAAGTTTTAGGAACGACCCGAGTCATTTGGTTTTCGGTGTATATACTTGTTAATATTTGTGTATAATTTCTTAATTATTTATTTGTTTATTTACTTGTTAATATTTCTTGTTTTTATTCGATTTATTAATTTTTGCGTTATTTTTGTTTCATTTATTTATTTGATCGGGATTTATTTATTCACTTATTCTTTGGGTTTTCGGCACCCTAAAGCCATTTTTGTATTAGTCGATTCATTTATTTATTGTGTTGATTTTTTATAAAATTTCGGACCCATTTTTCGGATTTTATAAAATTTTCAGCCCATTTATAATAACTTTCTGCTTCTATTCAGCTGGAAAAAAAATACAGCATTATTTAATTAATAAAATATTCACCGTGTCGAATTTTCGTTTGTAGGTTGATGTTCTTGACCCCCGCTCCAGAACTTGTTGAACCGTCTAACGAACCCGAACGTGATCTTCGGAGGCGTCTTCGCGCGAAAGGGCGTGCGGTTGGGCTATTGCTCGCATCTGGCGGGCCAGATTCAGTGGTACCTGCTGAAGCCGAGGGCTCAGGAGGAAATATAACCATGGCAGACGATAATCAACCGTTGAATGAGTCTAATCAGCCTGGAGCGACAGGCCTGGAGCCGAGTATCCTTAGACCTACTATTGATGCACCTAATTTTGAAATTAAATCTAGTATAATTAATATGGTGCAGAATTCGGTGCAGTTCGACGGACGCGAACATGAGGATCCCGGACGACATATTGCGGCTTTTCTCGAAGTGTGTTCCATGTTTAAGATGAGGGATGTTTCGGAGGATGCCGTTCGGTTGAGGTTGTTTCCTTTCTCACTGCGTGACAAAGCCAGAGTGTGGTTTATGTCACTGCCAGCTGGGTCCATCAGGACCTGGAATGGGTTGGCGGAGCTATTTATGAAAAAGTACTTTCCACCCGAGAAGACAACCAAGTTAAGGAACCGAGTGGTGACCTTTCGTCAGGATGAGGGGGAGTCGTTGCATGCAGCTTGGGAGAGATTCAAGGATCTGTTACTTGATGTTCCACATCATGGCTTCACCAAGAGACAGCTAGTCTTGACATTCTATCAGGGGCTTAGCTACAATACGCAGGAGTGATTAGATATGAATGCAGGAGGCGATTTGGGGACAAAGACGCCCAATGAGGCTTACGATATCATTGAAAAGGCTGCGTTGAAGTCTAGCTCTCGCCGCGAAGGAGATAGAAGTCGGGCTACATCATCATCATCTGGATCCCGCGCAGGAGTGCATGCGGTAGACGATTATACGGCCATTACTGCACAAATCTCGGCTCTCGCATCGAGATTCGACAGGTCCCAGATGATTGCGCATACGGGCTCGGGTTGTGACCAGTGTGGAGTGTCACACGAGCTTGGGGCATGTTTTCAGGGAGTCGGATACGAGGGCCACGAAGAGGTAGATTTCGTGAGTAATCAAGTTAGGCCGCAGAACAACCCTTACAGTAGCACCTATAATCCCGGTTGGAGAAATCACCCAAATTTTGGGTGGCGTGCGAACACAGGAAATCAAAATCCTTTGGGATTCACTCCGCGCGCTCCAGCGCAACAGGGTCAGGGTCAGGGTCAGCAGTTCCAGCAGTACAACCAATCCTATCAGCAGCGTTCATACCCGCATCAGAATCAGGGCTCTGGGAGTAGTTCCCAACAGCAGGCCCCTCAGTCTAGTTCTAAGCTGGAGGATATGATGGCCCAGCTTCTTACTAGCTCCTCGAGCGCGAATCAGTTAGCTGAAAAACGCTACCAGCAGAGCGAGGATCGTTTTCTCTCTCATGAGGGAGAAATGAGGAGCCACAAGGCCTCGATTCAGAACATAGAGAATCAGGTTGGTCAGCTGGCACAGATGATGTCAAAGAGACCCCAGGGTGGTCTCCCGGGCAATACTGAGACAAACCCGGGCCCGCACAGAGATGTGAATGCGGTGATGACCAGGAGTGGAAAACCTACCGGACCCGTCATATCGGACTCACCACCGATCACTGAAGCGGTCCCGACCGACACACCGGATGAGGTGCATGCCAGGCTACGCCCAGCAAGTACAGCACAAGTCCAGGAGCCGGTCACAAGTTACACACCTCCAGTGCCTTATCCAGGAAGGTTGAAGAAGCAGAAGATGGATGAACAAAACGGTAAGTTTCTCGAAATGTTTAAGCAATTGCATATAAACATACCGTTTGTTGAAGCTTTGGCACAGATGCCAAAGTATGCGAAGTTTCTGAAAGACATCCTCTCAAACAAGAAAAAACTCGAGGACATGTCTTGTGTGGTTATGAACGAAAGCTGCTCTGCTATTCTCCAGAATCGCCTGCCTACAAAAATGGGAGATCCAGGCAGTTTCATGCTTCCTTGCCTCATTGGCAATCTGTCTGTCAGTAATGCGTTAGCAGATCTAGGAGCGAGTATAAACCTTATGCCCTATAAGGTTTTTACAAAGTTGGATCTAGGTGAGCCGTCACCTACGAGGATGAGTATTCGACTTGCGGATCGTTCTGTCAAGTATCCACGCGGGTTTGTAGAGAATATGCTTGTTAAGATTGACAAGTTTGTATTTCCCATGGATTTTGTTATCCTGGATATGGATGAGGATTCGAGAATGCCTCTGATACTCGGACGCCCGTTTTTGAATACCGCCCGGACGATTGTGGACGTGGCGGCGGGCCAGATCACACTCCGAGTAGATGATGAGCATGTGACGTTTGACATTAAACGTTCTATGCAGCATCCTCAGAGTCAGGACGACGCGCTCTATTATGTTGACATCGTCGACACTTATGTGAGCACGCATTTCCAGGGTACGATCGAGGAGATAGATTCGGACACACATCTGTTGTGTGGGGACTTAGATGGCATTACGCATGAGGGCCACTATTTAGAGCAGCCAGTCTATCAGATTGGTGATGATGGTCCCAAGAGTCCGGATCGTTTCACAGAAATTGATCGCGAGAGTGAAGTGAAGTCGAAGCCTTTAGTGGAAGATCCTCCTACCTTGGAGCTTAAAGAGCTCCCACCGCACCTAGAGTACGCATTTCTGGATGAGGAGCGTCATTTGCCTGTCATTATTTCATCTGGATTGGCGGGAGAAGAGAAGAGCAGACTGCTTAATGTGTTGAAACTTCATAAGAAAGCAATCGCTTGGAAAATCATGGACATAAAAGGTATAAATCCCTCCTTCTGTACACATAAAATTCTTATGGAGGATCAATTCAAGCCGTGTGCGCAGCACCAGAGGCGACTGAACCCAAACATGCAAGAGGTCGTTAAAAAGGAAGTGATTAAGTTGTTAGATGCTGGTATGATCTATCCCATTTCCGACTCTGTTTGGGTCAGTCCTGTGCAGGTAGTGCCCAAAAAGGGGGGCATGACTGTGGTCACAAACGATAGGAATGAGCTCATTCCAACCAGGACGGTCACTGGATGGCGGGTTTGCATTGATTATCGCAAACTCAACGACGCCACCCGCAAGGACCACTTCCCGCTTCCATTCATTGATCAAATGTTGGAGCGTCTGTCAGGGAAGTTATATTATTGTTTTCTGGATGGGTTCTCTGGTTATTTTCAAATTCCTATCGCTCCTGAGGACCAGGAGAAGACCACATTTAACTGTCCCTTCGGTACATTCGCCTACCGGCGTATGCCGTTTGGGTTGTGTAATGCGCTGGCTACTTTCCAGCGATGTATGGTCGCAATTTTCCATGACATGATTGAGGATTCCATGGAGGTGTTCATGGACGATTTTTTGGTATTTGGGGATTCCTTTGATCAATGTCTGGAAAATTTGAAAAGAATGTTGAAGAGGTGTGAGGAGACCAATCTGGTCCTGAACTGGGAGAAATGCCACTTCATGGTGAAGGAGGGCATAGTTTTGGGACACAAAATTTCTCACGCGGGCATGGAAGTCGATCCAGCTAAAGTCGGCGTTATTTCACGACTTCCGCCCCCCACCTCTGTTCGAGCTATACGGAGCTTTCTCGGTCATGTCGGGTTCTATCGGCGATTCATCAAAGATTTTTCAAAAATCGCCAGACCCATGACCCGTTTGTTGGAGAAAGATGCTCCGTTCGTGTTTGGAGATGATTGCTTGAGGGTTTTTGACCTCCTCAAGCAGAAGTTGATTGAGGCCCCTATTTTAGTTGCACCGGACTGGAGTCTGCCATTTGAAATCATGTGCGACGCGAGTGATTACGCTATAGGGGCCGTTCTGGGTCAAAAGAAGGAAAAGCACTTCCATCCGATCTATTATGCGAGCAAAACTCTTCACGACGCTCAGGAGCATTACACCACGACTGAAAAAGAGCTCTTGGCGGTCGTTTTCACATTTGATAAGTTTAGATCGTATTTAGTGCTTTCGAAAACCGTTGTATACACTGATCATGCAGCCATTAGATACACTGATCATGCAGCCATTAGATACCCGTTCCAGGGCGATTCTTCACCATATCGCACGGTTTTTCGCACGATCTAACACCCTTCTTCGCACGGTACGTTCCTAGTTGTAGATTTCTTGTTTTCTTGCTTTCTAGGTTAGATTTCTTCCGATTCTCCAAGGAATTTTTAGGGTTCTCTTCATAAACAAATCGAAACCCTAACCCTTGTTGAATCGAAGTATCGTGAACACCCGGTTGACTTTCAGACCCCTGTTAGCCCAATACTTGTTGAAATTTTGCAAAGATCAGATTGTTCTAAGTGCAGGGGTCGAAAATCTGCAGACACGGAGTCGCACGGTCGTTCCTCGTGTGGAACGGTTGTGCCTCGCCGGCTTGTTCACGATATCTTCTGGGTTGGTCTGTTAGTTCTCGGAGACGCACGACCGTGCATCTCGAAGAACGACCGTGCCATTTGCCCAGTACAGTTAGACAGTTTCTTCATAATTTGCTGCTCGGCTGTTTTCAATTCATTTCCCTCCTGTTTCTGTCTTTCTAACATTTTTCCCCTTTACAGATGAACCATCCCTTCCTACAGTTTGACCCCAACATTGAGAAAGAAGCTTTGTGCATACCGAAGCGCGATGCATTGTGGGCGAGACGGGGGCAGTTTGGAGTCCCCCGATGGTTAGATTGGGAAGTCATGCGTGAACTCAATCAGTATGATCGACTGGACGACATGATGACTCGCACGCTTGCAAATTTGGTCGGTTGCAACCGACCCGTTTACCGGGAGTTGACAATCGAATTCTTCGCATCGTATGCCTATGAAAGGCCTGTTGCACATACACAACCCGATTTCCGCTACAGGGAGCGGGTAACCTTCAGGTTATGTAGGCGATGGCATACGTGGTCGGTGGGTCGTTTGGGACGGAGGCTTGGGATTTATACGCGGGAGGACATGGATGATCCCGACGTCTTCAACGATCAGTTCAACTTCCCTAATGATGCAGCGCGGGATGCATTCTGGGCAGAAAACGCTATTGGGGAGCCCTACAACCCACGGATGTCAAAGGCCTCACGACTCCGAGACCCTCTGGTGCGAGTGATGCACCATGTTTTCAGCCATTCGATATGCAGACGCATGGACAGTCTCGGTAACTGTCCCACACCTGACTTGCTTTTTCTATATGCGTTGGTTGACAAAGCACCAATCAACCTCGCCGCGCGAATGGCTGAGTACTTTGTCAAGTGTTCGGGGCGGACCCAGAATAGTGAGATACATGGCGGTTCGTATGTAACCGAAATAGCGTACAATGAGCGCTATATGACGCCGGGGGTGCTTAGGGGTCTCACTTTGATTACTGAGGGGGTTCATGTTGATATCCGGTCGCTGAAGTTCATGGGGGTGATTGCTGAGCTTGATAGGGGAGATAGGTTGAGGGGATTGAATAACGAGGTCTGGGACCCGTTACCTCCAGCTGAGGAGGAACATGAGGAGGAAGAGGAGGATGTTGAGATGGGTGAGCAGCACCAGCCACAGACACCACCACACTCGCCGCAGCACCATGCATTTCATCAGCATGAGGACTGGCCCACGTTCTACCAGCAGTTCCAGGATATGCGTGTGACGCAGGAGCAGCATGGTACCTACTTTGACCAGATCAGATCTAGCCAGGACGAGATTCGGGCCAGTCAGGTAGAGCTTCGGGCCACACATGACCAGCTTCAGCATCGCCCGGATACTTTATACCAGGGGGTGTCTGCGGGGTTTTCTTATCTTTTCGGGGAGATGCATCACGCATACCCCGACTATTTTCAGCACCCGCCGGAGTTCCCACCGTGGAACCCCCCTGGCTATGGCGATCAGGGCCCATCTGGCACGAGACATGATGATGATGATGATGAGTAGTTGGCGGTGGTGATAGCATTTGGTGGTGTTTTATCTTTCAGTACTTTGCTTTTATTTGGGTGTTTATTTTGACTATTATTTAAAACACCCCGGATATGTATTTTCAGACAATTTCCTTTGTGTTTTGTTTGGATGTTAGTATTTATGTACATTATGGTTGTTGTTTGATTTTTCTTTTTCTGTTATATTTTAGGTGTACACGACATACTCGCAGGTTTTATCTATCGGATCTTGGACCGAAGCACGTACCAGATTCAGCTTCGGAAGTCTCGTGGCACCAACATCATCTTGAGGGGAGTATTTTTTATCTCTTTCTCTATATTTCGGGTCTCGCATTGGGGACAATGCGAAGTTCAAGTGTGGGGAAGGGGTTAACTTTGTTTGTCCTCATATTGTACAAAAAAAAAAATCAGAAAATCAGAAAAATCATTCAAAAATACTTGTATTTTGTATATATTTTTGTAAATAAACCGGTTGGGTGTGTTTTAGAAAGGATCGGATTTGATGAAAACTCGACAAGCAAAATATTTTTGAAAAAGGAAACCGAAAAGCGTGACAAACAAAGAAAGACTTGCATGATAGTTTTCACACTTTTACCCATTCCTTCCGTTACGTGAGCATATTTGAGCTTAGATTGTTATATATTTGTTCATTTCGGATATAGGAGTGAACCGGATGTTATGTGCAATTTAGAACTTATCACTAGTATGCTTGTTAAGACCATGAACTTGTGAATTTGTGTAAAAGTGATAGAGGCACTTAGATTACCCCTTTGTTGTGTACCTTGTTCTTTGTGTTGTGCTTCCCGTTCACCTTATATTACCCTTTAGGATTAACCTTGTCGAGCCTTCCCGTTCACCTTTGTTTACCCACATTATCGCCCACTTAACCAAATTTAGCCTTTTTATGTTTTAAACCTTTTTAGTGTTGAAACTCGGTTAAAATAATAGTTTAACTAGCTTGTTATTGTTTATATTTCATTGTATTTTAGTATGTAAAAAAAAAACAGAAAATAAAACACCCTAAAATAGGGTGAAGTTGATAGAAATCGAGCAATTTTGAATGCTTAAATGTTAAAATTTAGTTGATTAGCTCGATTGCGCTTTAGTCGCCTTTTTAAGGCGGTTGTATGTATAGTTGTACTATTTTGTTGCTAGTTAAACGCTACTACCGAGTTTTAACCATTTTCGCCATTTTAAATGTCCACTTCCATACCCCTCGCCCAAGCCTAACGTTACAACCCGTAAAGACCTCTTGATTTACACTTATTCGCATGTTAGTTGGTGGAGACGAGATCTTATGACAAGCTTATGTTATTGCGCATTTCATTGACTAGGCGTTGAGTGTTTACGCATACACATTTTATGTATGTTTCATAAATAAAACCGAGTGTGTGTGAACATTGTGAGTTGTGTGAAGATTAACATGTGAGTCAATTAAATGTTTTGTCACGGCTTTTTGGTTGTCGCTTTTTAATTGCATATGCTTGTTGGGTTCGAGTCTTTTGATGTTGTCTTTCGACAAACCGGCTAACCGTTTATATTAGTTTTCAATAAAATAGTGTGTAAATTATCGTTCTTGTTTGTTTATGTCTTTTATTGCTTTTTAGTTTAGCTTGCTTGAGGACAAGCAAGGTTCAAGTGTGGGGAGATTTGATATTCGTTAATTTACACATATTTTAGTTCCTCGTTTTACCCCTATTTTATGCGTTTTTGGCCGTAAAACCGTCATTCGGATACTTATTTATCTACATTTATGTTTACAGGCCTAAAACAGCATACTAGACAAGATGATAGCAAAAACGAGGACTTTCCGGAAAAAACGACGAAGCTGCGGACATTCTGTTAAGGATTCTGAACTGGGCCTGTGGAACGACCGTTCCACCTGATGCACGGTCGTGCATCTCCGACAAAGTTGATCAGCTCAGTGATGAACGAGAGGTGCGACTGGGCGTTCTAGGAAAACAAGCGGCTCGGTGAAGAACGGACGTTCCATATGAGGAACGACCGTGCGTATCCGATGAACCTACAGAGTCTCGGTGATGAACGACCGGTGCGACTCGGCGTGCAACATATAACCCGGAACTGAACGACCGTTCCACACGAAGAACGGTCGTGCCATTTCGAATCTGGTCAACGATCTGATGACGTATGCAGTATGGTGACCCATCCCTAATAATTGAATAAAGTGCACGGTCGTGCCATATGGAGAACGACCGTGCGACAGCAAAAAGTATAAAAACAGAACAGAAACCTTCTGTTCGATATTCTGGATTTTTGGAGAGCTTCACAGGCGATTTTCAGGCTCCGGAGGCATTAGCTTTCACCCGGAATCAAGCCACATTGTCCCGTTTAGCTCGATTACTACCCGGATCCTTAGTCTAGTACTTGTTTATGGTTTGATTTTCTAATCTTTCCATGTTTTTGTTAATCTTTCAAGTACTTAGATTAATGTTTATGTATTATTGTAGCCTTTGGGCAAAAACACAAACAATCCCTTGCTAGATTATTGCCATTAGTATGTTAAGCTTTGTTTGTAATGACACTTGAAGTATTTTCTATGTTAATCTTTGATGATTAGTTTGCAACCTTGTTATTGATATTGAATTCTTGATTATAAGTAATTATGTTGGATGATTGATGCTTGGTTAGTTAAGATAGTTGAAAAATGAAGCTTAATTAATCTTGTATTAGTAAACTTTGAATTTGGTTAACTAGTTTAACTTGGTTTAAATGTTGTCTGCTACCCTGACTGAGACCCAAGTCAGGAAGGGTAAACTCACCCGCAAGGGTGATAAAAAGAAGGCAACTGATTCTGAGAAAAACAAGAAAAAGGGTAAGGGCAAGGAAGGAGAGACATCGAAGAAATCGAAGAAGCGAAAGGGTGCCCAAAATTTTGCTGTTACAGCCCAGGCTGCTCAGAACCCGCAGAACCCACCGGCTCAACCACCTGCAAAGAAAGCATACGCTGGTACCGCACCTCACTGTGCTCGTTGCAACGGTCATCACGTTGCACAACAAGCTTGCAGGCAATGCACGACGTGTGGTAGACTTGGGCATATGGCGAATGTTTGTCGTTTTGGACAAAATCAGGTTGCTCAGGTTCCAGCTCAGGGTCAAGGGAATGCTGCGAGATTCCCATCGGGTTCATGTTTTAATTGTGGAGAGTATGGTCACTTCCGCAACAACTGTCCGAGGCTAGCGAATGCTAACGCAAACCCAAATGAAAACGTCAATATGAACCCCGCTCGTGGTCGAGCGTACAATTTGAATGCAAACGAAGCTAGGGTCAACAACGAAGTGGTTAACGGTACGTTTCTTGTTAACAATCGACCAGCATCTATTCTTTTTGATTCTGGTGCCGATAGAAGTTTTGTTTCATTGTCTTTTGAGCCTTTGCTTGCAATACCTAGAACAAAACTGAGGAAACCCTTATCTGTTGAAATTGCCACTGGTAAACCTCTTATTCTCGATTCTGTTATTCATGGTTGTCAGTTGAACCTTGATAACCATCTTTTTCCTATTGACCTCACACCGATGCAAATTGGAAGCTTCGATATTATCGTTGGAATGGATTGGCTAACCAAACACCATGCTGAGGTGGTTTGTTTCGATAAGATTGTTCTGTTGATACATTAATGTCTATTGCCTTCGTCAATTCGAGCCGTAGCGAGAAACCGAATAAAAGTTCAAGTCATTGTGAAGACCCGAAAACCAAGACTGAAGACTGCGGCTGTATCCAAGGGGGAGTTTGTTGATGCACGAATGTCTAAAGCCTACGTCTTAGTCTTAGTCAAGCTTGTATAGGGTCTAGGGATCAGAAATGTCTTTTATATATAGTATAGGGGGCTGAATGTAAATGTTATGTTTTTATGATGTGTTTCCGCTCCTAATGACATTGTGTCATTTGGGGCGAAATCAGAAGGTTGTGATTCCACCCGAAATGACATAGTGTCATTAGGAGTGGAATCAGATTCCACTCGAAATGACATGGTGTCATTAGGAGTGGAATCAGCCTCCCTATATATAGTGGCTTTAGTTTCTCATTTGGTATCGATTCGTCAAGTTGTATACCGTTATGCTGCCGGATTTTTGAGCAACCAATTAATGAGAAACAGTGTTTAAAGTGATATTCTTCTATTTTCTACTCCATTCTCTTTGATTCAAGCTATTTACGTGTTTCCGCCACATAAACAGTGGTATTTGGTTCTGATTGACTCACTAGATCGGTCAAATCGATCCTACAATTGGTATCAGAGCCAGTTATGAGCTAAAATACCTGAATCAAAGCATTTTTACTACATTTTTTTGGATTTCTGGACATTGCCACGGACAAAATGGACTGAGTTTTAGACATACTGTGTAAAAGTGACATTTAACAAAACCTTGAGAATATCAAATTAAAATTCAGCTTAAAATTGGTAAAATATGGCTCGAAACCTGATTCCGCTC
Source organism: Helianthus tuberosus (assembly GCA_030545235.1). Lineage (NCBI taxonomy): Eukaryota > Viridiplantae > Streptophyta > Magnoliopsida > Asterales > Asteraceae > Helianthus > Helianthus tuberosus. Next base: position 45,041 of record JARYGA010009639.1, read on the forward strand.
GTAATGACATTCGGTTGATTCCGCTCGTAATTCTGAGCGAAATCAGGTTCTTCATCTGAAAATCTAATTCCGCTCTTACATTTGGAGCGAAATCAGCTGTTTAAACTGTTTCTGTGATTCTGCTCGAGGAAATTTTCTAATTCCGCTCCTGAGAACTCTAAACTTGTGATTCCGCTCCTGTGATTTCACTCCCAAGTGTCACACTGATTTCGCTCTTAAGTGATAAAACGTGTAGAATTCTGATTTCGCTCATCTGGATAAGTGTGATTTCGCTCATTTGGATTTCTGTTTCCGCTCATGTGAACAAATTTAATTCAGTGTGACTGTGCAGATTTCACGTGAAACATATCATCGAACAATGTGTTTTTGACTGACTAATACGTATCGGTCCAATTATATGTCGTTTTAATTGATATGGGACGGACATTGATAGTTTAAAAGGTTTGACTCATTAATTGTGAAAACAGTTTGCATGTGAATATTATTTGTCGGTTATGTGAATTGTCGGTTATGTGAATTGTCGGTGCAATAGAATTAAATCAGATTTGAACGGCCCTATCATATGTGTTGATGATTTTGATGTTGTGAGCTTAGTGAGAATATCGGCCCAATCACAGTGTAATAAAGCCCACTACAAGAGTTTTGGTCCAATCATATATTTGTGTTGACAGTAGGCTTTTTAAAATGTGCATGTGAAGGTCCATGTGAAGGTGTGATCAGTTTTGTCCATTAGGCCAAGAGTCAAAGGTGTTTCAAAGTGATTCAAAGTCAAAGCATCGAATACTCGCACGAGCGAATCGTCACCCGATCCGTTGTCATCAGATTTTTGCCACTCAATCGGATATTCATCTAATTCAATTGTTTAATAAAGTGTTTGAATTGATTTTAGACTGTGTGAATTTTCGTATTGTTTGAAAATCTGTCTTTGAAAATCTTTCTATAACGAAACATGGATTGTGAGTCGTATCGTGTTCAGAATCCAGCAGATATTGCACAGAAGAAATTTGATAGTTTTACGAGTATCAAGGGAGAGTCTACAAAAGAATTGATTGATCGATATTGCCATCTAGTTTTGGAGATGGGGAGATTGAAGATAACCAAGACTAATGAGGAGTGGGTTGACAAGTTGGCAAATGTTTTACCGGGTGATATGTGGAGAACGTATTTGTTAGCCTTGAGAAAGATATATTTAGACGTGAATTTGAGCTTGTTTATCGAAGAGATCGAAGCTCAAGAACTTGAATCCCAAAAGATTAGAAAAATGAAGTCTATTGATGAAAAATTTGAACCTGAGAAAAATGTTCAAGTGGTAGAGGAGCAGGTCAAAGAAATTTCAGCTATCAAGGTTGAGAAGGAAGCTGAAGCTGAAATAATGTCCGAGAAATGCTTAAATTGTGGAAAATCTGAATCAGACAATGCCAAACTCTTAAAAGATTTGGAGAGTTTGACATTGGAAATCAAAAATTTGTATGATGTGAAGAAATCTGATGACAAACAGATTCTTGAACTGCAGGAAAATTATGAAAGATTGAAATCTGAAAATGTCAAACTGTTAAGTGATTTGGACAGTTTGACATTGGAAAACAAATTTTTAAAAGAAAAAGAAAAAGATTTTCAAAATTAAATAAAGATTTTAGAAGATAAGAAAGATATTTTTGGTAAAAATAATCTTGAAAAACAAATTGCAATAAATTCTCATCTTGCTAAAATCATTCAGCTTGAAAAATAAGCTGAAAGTGATCGGAATAAAATTGCTGAGTTAGAAAATAAGTTGAAAGGTTTTGTGACTTCTGCACCATATGTGTGTCCAGAACCGATCAATTCAGTTCCAATAAGTGACAATGTCACAAATTTTGACAAAGTCAAAATTGAAGATTGCGATGACAAAGCTGATGATGAAAAATAAAAAGAAAAGAAAAGAAAAATATTTTTAGAATTGCAAGAAAAAATTCAAAATATTGTTTTGCAATCTACTGAAATAGGTGAATGCTCAAAGCAAAAACCTGTTAAAAAGAAAGTAGAACAGAAACAAAAAGTTAAAAATTCAGAAAATTATCAAAACAACAATAAAAGATCATCAGTTCAATCATCCAATCAATATAAAAAACCACAAAAATTGAAAAACCAAAACTCACAAAAAGTTGGTAATAAGTGGTGCAGGTTTGACCACAGTGCTCAAGCGTCAAATCAAGATTATAGAAGAAGTCATGAGTACTACAAATCAAATCAGTGTTATGATTTGAGTGTTTGGTTTGAAAGTGGAGAATGGTACGATAACAGAGTGTGTTACAACTATGGTTTTCAAGGACACATTGCTGTTAACTGCCAGAGACAGAGATTTGAGACAAGAAGATGTTATGAATGCCAAATCAAAGGTCACAATGCTAGAGATTGTCCAATGAGATCAATTGAAAGATCGAGGGCTGTATCTCAGAAAAGGGTGATGAAGTCAGTCAAAGTCAAAGAAAAGCCCAAGGAACTAAAAGTTTCAGAACAGAAAGTCAAAGAACCTAAAGTTCAAGAAAAGAAAGTGAAGCTTTCTCAGGGGCAGAAAGACAGACTGCGAAAGAAAAGGAAGAAGGCGAGAGAGAATCTGGAGAAGATTTTGTCCTCGGGTTCATCTGTTGATAAAAATAAGAGTTCTGATGAATCAACCCCCTCGATTGCAAAGTCAAGCAAGACGAATTCATCAGATACAAATCTGAGGACGAAAGAAGAAAAGAAGAAGAAAATGGTCGGCGATGAATCTGACGTGTCGAAGTCAGACAAGCCACCTTCAGTCGATGAATCTGACAGATCAAAGTCAGACAAGCCATGTGCAGGCAATGATTCTGGTATGGTAAAGCCAGAAGAGCAGGTAGTTGAGGTAAAAACTGAGAATTCAGGTTTAATAATGGATGATGCAAATTTTCCACCATTGTTGATCAAGAATTCAAAATCTACCAAGGACAGTCAGGCTTGGGTGAAATTGTTCAAATGAAAAACCTGACTTGCCAGAGTTCCCAGGTTGGTAAGTGTGGAACATGAATCGGCACATTTCTTGAGAAATTTCACTCTGGTGATTTTTCACCTTACATGTGGTAAATCAGGGACATTAAGTTGTACTTGATTTTCTACAAATGATGTTTGAGAATTAAAACTGAAATTGTAAAATCTGTCATGTGTATGAAGAAAACAATGTGATGAAGTGACCCCGAACCTACAAATGATTGGTAAACAAACTAATTTTTCCGGAAAAACCATTTTGATTAAAACAAACTTAAGTGTTTTGAAATCATAATGGGAAAATAGTTTGTTGTCAGGGGGAGTTCTGATTGTTTACACCAAGTGGATGGAGAATTGAAGCAATTCTCGTCAAGTTGTCACTTTACTTTGTACAGTTTATTGTTTTCAAAGTTTCCCAGAAAATCAAAATTGAAACATATGTTGATTTTAGGGGGAGAAAAATTTTAAAAAAATTTGAAAATTTGAAAAATTCAAAACATTGAAAAAATAAAAAAAATGAGTTTTGTTGAGACAAGAGGAAATGATAGTAAATCAGTGGACTATCACAGCATGCTAAAGAAATGAAATGTTAAATGTGATAAACGATCTCACTAAAGATGTGACGGTAGGCTCAGCTAGACTAGTAGATTTGCGACAATGATACAAACTTAAATGAAAAAAGCCTAGTTCTAGTGGGAAACATGGTCAAAGGCATAGTACTTAGTTTTGTCCTTCTTGACTGTGTACCTACTCAGTAATCGCTGATTGTCGAAAGACATAAAACTGGTTAAGTTTGTGAACTTTCACAACTTTGCTAAAAAGTCGCTGTGATTGTGCATTTTATTTTGCAAAGATTTAAACTTGTTTTATTTTCTTTATTTTGTTTAAGCATTGGACATCCTCTGCGTATACGTGAGTATCGACCTGGATGTTATTGCCTAAACTTTCTGCTTTATTTTCTTTGGTGTTTCGTTTAAGCTTTGGATCACCTCTGCATATACGGGAGTATCGACCTGGTGGTTAAAGCCTAAACAACTTCAACTTATTTTATTTTTCTTATTTTGTTTAAAAATTGGACTTTCTTTGCGTATACGGAAGTATCGACCTGATTGTTAATGTTTAAACATTCTGCTTTGTTTTTGCACAAATCACAGTTGATAAAAGTTTAAAAGCATTATTTGAGTCAGTGTATTGCATGATGAGGGGATATGCTGAGATCGTGGGGTCCATAAGAATTTAGTGCTATCTTAATATACCTTAACGTATCATTAAGCATTTCAAAAGTTTTTTAGATTGAGTTTAAGTGGACAACAATATCGTTAATCAACGTGAATCGTTTAGAACTGAAAATGTTTAAAGCTTAACGGTGCTTGTGATGTGTCTCATAAACTGATATGATCCTCTTTCGCAAACTCGCAAAAATATGTTTGTACATATTTCATTTCTGCATTTAATTTCTGTTATTGCATTTATGTTTTATATTTTTGAAAAATCCAAAAAGATTTTTGACAACTGATATTGAAAAGCTGATATTCAAAATCTCAAAGGCCAAACAAGATGAACAATTGGTTTGGTTAAGATGATAAGAAGTTGGAAGATAATCCTCAAATGTTTAGATGATTCATTAATTTGAATCACAATATTGTGTGTTATATATTTGAGAATTTTGAGTGAATTCTTTTAGAGTCAAAATTATTTTGTCTTATGAAAGGTTGAGATGTGTAGGTTTCTGATTCTGTTGCTACGGAAAGCCAGGCGTTGATCCTAAAAGCACGGAAGCTTGACGAAAGGGGGAGCCTGAAGAGACTACCGTAAGGGGGAGCTGAAGTTGAAGACAGATCCACCGGGATTCTGTTCGAGCAAGAGGGAGTCTGTGTTTGCTGAAGACGTTAAATCTTAAAGAAGATTTAAGAGAGAGAGAGAAAGACAAGTCGCTACGAGTTTAATTATGGATTGACAGCGGCAATATCCAAGGGGGAGTTTGTTGATGCATTAATGTCTATTGCCTTCGTCAATTCGAGCCGTAGCGAGAAACCGAATAAAAGTTCAAGTCATTGTGAAGACCCGAAAACCAAGACTGAAGACTGCGGCTGTATCCAAGGGGGAGTTTGTTGATGCACGAATGTCTAAAGCCTACGTCTTAGTCTTAGTCAAGCTTGTATAGGGTCTAGGGATCAGAAATGTCTTTTATATATAGTATAGGGGGCTGAATGTAAATGTTATGTTTTTATGATGTGTTTCTGCTCCTAATGACATTGTGTCATTTGGGGCGAAATCAGAAGGTTGTGATTCCACCCGAAATGACATGGTGTCATTAGGAGTGGAATCAGCCTCCCTATATATAGTGGTTTTAGTTTCTCATTTGGTATCGATTCGTCAAGTTGTATACCGTTATGCTGCCGGATTTTTGAGCAACCAATTAATGAGAAACAGTGTTTAAAGTGATATTCTTCTATTTTCTACTCCATTCTCTTTGATTCAAGCTGTTTACGTGTTTCCGCCACATAAACAGTGGTATTTGGTTCTGATTGACTCACTAGATCGGTCAAATCGATCCTACATGTTCGTATTCCTTTGTCTTCTGGCGATGTTCTGGAGATTCGTGGTGAGAAGCCATCTGGTGGATTGAAGCTTATGTCGTGTACAAAGGCCCAAAGTTATTTGCGAAAAGGATATGTTGCTTTTCTGGCACATGTCACCGAGGAGAAAGACAAGAGCAAGAGTATTCAGGATATTCCGATTGTTCGGGATTATCCAGAGGTGTTTCCTGATGAACTGCCTGGTTTGCCTCCAGTTCGTCAAGTCGAGTTTCATATTGACCTTGTACCCAATGCCAACCCGATTGCAAAAGCGCCTTATCGACTTGCACCATCTGAGATGCAAGAATTATCAAAGCAGCTTTAAGAGTTATCTGATAAAGGATTCATTCGACCAAGCTTTTCACCTTGGGGAGCTCCTGTCCTCTTCGTGAAAAAGAAAGATGGATCTTTTCGAATGTGTATCGATTATCGTGAGCTTAATAAGCTCACCATCAAGAATCGATATCCCCTACCTCGAATTGATGATCTCTTCGACCAGCTGCAGGGTGCTTCATGTTTTTCCAAGATCGGTCTGCGTTCTGGGTATCATCAACTTCGTGTTCTCGAAGAAGATATTCCCAAAACTGCTTTCCGCACAAGATATGGGCATTTCGAGTTCACAGTCATGCCTTTCGGTTTGACTAATGCTCCTGCTGTTTTCATGGACTTAATGAATAGGGTCTGCAAGCCTTATTTGGATCAGTTCGTCATTGTTTTTATTAATGACATCTTGATTTATTCAAAGTCTCGAGCCGAGCACGAACAACACCTTCGCTTAACATTGGAACTCCTGAAGAAGGAACAACTTTTTGCTAAATTCTCCAAGTGTGAATTCTGGCTTAAAGAAGTTCAATTCTTGGGTCACATAGTCAATGAGCAGGGTATTCATGTGGATCCATCCAAGATTGCTGCTATTAAGGACTGGAATACACCGACGACGCCCACATAGATTCGATCTTTTCTTGGTCTTGCTGGTTATTATCGGCGATTTATTTCAAATTTCTCGAAGATTGCGGTTCCACTCACTGCTTTGACTCAGAAGAAGAAGCCTTTTGAGTGGGGACCCAAGCAAGAAGAAGCGTTCCAAACGCTGAAGCAGAAGTTATATAATGCTCCTGTTCTATCTCTGCCCGAGGGAAGCGATGATTTCGTTGTCTATTGCGATGCATCCAAACTAGGCCTTGGTTGCGTCCTCATGCAACGAGGTAAAGTTATTGCATATGCATCTAGACAGCTGAAAATTCACGATAAGAACTACACGACTCATGATATGGAGTTAGGAGCTGTGGTTTTTGCGCTTAAAATCCGGAGACACTACCTCCATGGAACGAAGTGTGTGGTTTTCACAGACCACAAAAGTCTCCAGCATATTCTTAATCAGAAAGAGCTGAATATGAGGCAACGACGTTGGGTTGAACTCTTAAACGACTATGATTGCGAGATTCGCTACCATCCTGGTAAGGCGAATGTCGTAGCTGATGCGCTTAGTTGAAAAGAACAAGTCAAGCTTCATTCTATTCAAACTCCATCTGATCTTCAAACTCGTGTTCTTCAGGCTCAGCAATTTTGTGTTTCACAAAATTTGATAGGTACGGAATTACCACATCAGCTTGAGCTTAAACTCGAAGCGAAAGACGATGGTTTGCTTTATTTCATGGATCGTTTGTGGATTCCAAATCAGGACGATCTTCGCACCTTGGTAATGGACGAATCTCATAAGTCTCGATATTCTATCCATCCTGGTGCTGATAAAATGTACAAGGATCTTCGTACTTCGTGCTGGTGGCCTGGTATGAAGAAGGATGTTGCCTTGTATGTATCAAAATGCCTAACTTGTCTCAAAGTCAAGGCCGAACATCAACGACCTTCTGGCTTGCTTGTACAGCCAGAAATACCGGTTTGGAAGTGGGAGAACATTACGATGGATCTCATCACTAAATTACCGCGTACATCTAAAGGTCACGATGCTATTTGGGTTGTTGTCGATCGATTAACGAAGTCAGCTCATTTTATTGCGATCCGCGAGGATCTATCTGCTGATAAACTTGCAAAGATTTATGTTGATGAGATTGTGTCGCGACATGGTGTTCCTTTGGATATCATTTCGGATCGTGATGCTCGATTTTCATCTCATTTCTGGAAGGCCATGCAATCTGCTTTGGGAACCCAATTGAATCTAAGCACTGCTTATCATCCCCAAACAGATGGCCAATCTGAGAGAACAATTCAAACTTTAGAGGATATGCTTGGAGCATGTGTAATAGACTTTGGTGGTAGTTGGGATTCTAATCTGCCACTAATCGAGTTCTCTTACAATAATAGCTATCATACTAGTATTAAAATGGCACCATTTGAAGCTCTCTACGGTAAAAAATGTCGTTCACCTGTCTGCTGGAACGAGACCGGTGAAGCTCAGCTTACTGGACCTGAACTCGTTCTGGAAACAACAGACAAGATCAAGAAAATCCGCAATAATCTTGTGACAGCTAGATTACGTCAAAAGAGATATGCGAATTTACGACGCAAGCCTTTAGAATTTCAAGTCAGAGATCGTGTCCTACTCAAGGTTTCACCTTGGAAGGGATTCGTGAGATTTGGAAGGAAAGGAAAACTTGCACCACGATATGTTGGACCATTTAAGATTGTTGAAAGAATTGGAAAGGTTGCCTACCGACTAGAGCTACCTCCAGAGCTTGGAAACGTTCACCCGACTTTTCACGTGTCCAATTTGCGAAAGTGTTTAATTGACGCTGATCTTCACATTCCTCTCAACGAGATCCAAATCGATGAAACGATGCACTTTGTTGAGAAACCTGTGGAGATAGTGGAACGTACATACAAACAGTTGAAGAACAAACGGATTCATTTGGTCAAAGTTCGCTGGGAATCCAAACGTGGTCCTGAGTTTACTTGGGAACGTGAGGACCAGATGAAGACGAAGTATCCGCATTTGTTCTCACAAGCTTCCTTTAGTTAAAATTTCGGGACGAAATTTCCTGAAGTAGGGGAGACTGTGACAACTGTACTCTGTAATAGATGTACGATGTAAAACAATGTTGATTATTAATAAAAGAATGTGCTTTGGTGTTATTGTATGTGTTTTGATGTCTTTATGTGTGTGTTTATGTTTGGTGATTTTACAATTCGATTCGATTCCGATTTCAAGCTTTAAATCGCTTTCTGGAAGGTTATACGCGCACAGATGCGTAAATATAACCAGTTTAATGCAACAAACACTCCAGGATAGTGACATAGTCTTAACATACCTTAAATAACCTTTACATAACTTAGAAATAAGTTTTGAATGGTTTGGTGTGTTGAAAACAAGTCTATTCGATCACAGGGACTAATTGTGTCAAACTGTGAATCTATGGGGATTTACACAGTAACGAACATTCCGAAACTTGATCATAAGTTAAACATACCCTAAATATCCTTTACATAGCTTAGAAATAGGCTTTGAGGGGTACGGTATGCTAAAATAAACTTTATGCTCATTCAGGGACTAAAAGCGTCAAAAAGTGCACAAGTTTCCATTTTCGCGCATATCTTACGTTCTGAATACATCCGGACATCCAAAAATTTATGTAAGCACTAAAATATTTTATTTTAGTGTTTGGCAAAAGAAAAATCCATTCGTTGCGTCATTTGGATCGTTTTTCGCGCTTGTGCGCATTCCGTCGTAATTAAGCGAACATCGTGTTCGTACGACCAAACGAACCAACATCCGAAATATTTTTGAGCATGTTTCATGTCCACAATGTTTAGGCATCATTTTAGGGCCTTAAAGTTGGCTTTACGGGCCTTAGAAGTGTCGGAAATGGCCTTAAACACGTGCAGGGACCAAAACTGTAATTTCAGAAAGTTAGTTCTGATCAGACAAGGCCAGGCGGCCCGCCTGAGTTTTGTCTGATCCTGAAGTGGGCCGCGTCAGTGTTCCAGACCAGATTCGATGTTTAACAGCCTGTTTCCAGCTGATGTGCACTCCCAGTTCCATTTCCACATGTCAATTCCTTATGGTGGGTGGCAAATTAACCTACCATAACATTCCAACACATGTACGGGTGGGATTCGAGCACGGTTTCCATGAAACGATCTTAACGGTTACCCGAAAACTATAAATACCCAACCCCACCCATTGCAAAACCCACAAGAATCTGATCTTAGAAGCTCTAAGTTGAAACCATTGTTTCATACCTGAGCTACTGGGATCACGATTAGCATTCGGGGACCCTTCGTAAGTATTCTTTCGTTCTTTTATTGCTTTTCGAGTCTGAAAGTCAAACTTTGTTTGACTTTCTGCGTTGACCAGTTTATGGTCAATGCGAAGTTCGTTTGAACTTCGCAACGTGATTGTAATCACGATGGTTATAGTCCCTTGGGACTATGCCTACTGATTACCACGTTGTCTAGGGTCGTAAGGGTAAGCGATCTGATAAATCGCTTATACCTTCGAACCCGACCCATTTGGTCGATCATTAGGATCCGACCCAATACATTAGGTGACCATAGTATATAGGGAATAACCTTCCGAGGTTATACCTTATGGTCGCTTTGTTAAGTAGTTGTATGATAGGTAGTTTATATGCCTTAGGTAAATTACCAAAATACCCTTTTCATGTATAATTGGTAATTTAGCTTATGTAACTTAAACTTTTGTACATAACTGATTATACAACATGATAAAACATGTATAGGCATATAATACTTGTCATAGGACTAGTTAGACGTCTCGAACGCGCTTTGCGCGCACGACGCGTTAAAGTAGCATAAGTTACCTTAATGGGTCACGATGGGTCGAAAGCACTTAGGTTAGGTTCCGATTTAGGATGTAGGCTTTGTTAAACCATATCACATGAGTTCTAACACTCATTTGGTTTACAAGACCTCATTCTGTCTGATCTTCCGATTTAGGCGTCTATTGTTTGATTAGTGATTCGATTACTAGGTACTGTTTGATTTCTCTGGTTTGCTCGAGTTTGTTGAAGTTCTATTGACTGAGGATACTTTGCACTACACGTGAGTACATAGTTCCCCTATTTTACTGCTTTCAATTGTTTTGGGGTGATTCATATGCACTAAATGTTTTCAAGGTTTTAACGATGGTATCAAAACGATTTTCGATGTTATAACGATGGTTTCAAAAACGATTAAGACGATTTATACAAAACTAATAACGATTTCGATAATGTGAACGAACTTGTTGGTTGGGTTACATAATAAATGACATTCATTAGCAATGATCAAGCCGGCCAGTATTAGGTTATGGTACCATAGGATCTGACAAATCCCGTTATCATACTACACCCATGGTTATGTGTGGGGGTTGTGGGTAGCGACTGAATCTGATATTTGTTAATTTACCCTATGGTGGTTTATTAATACGAGAAACGAGGGATGAGTCACAAAGGTTTGAATGTTATTAGCGAGACGACTATATATAAGTTATTCACAATTAAA
>JARYGA010009640.1:0-43155 GCA_030545235.1 Helianthus tuberosus
TTATCAATGCAGCGTCATCATCATCATACTCAGTAAATCCCATCAATAGCAAAACTAAGGTAGGGTCTGAGAAGTGTAAGATGTAGACAACCATACTTCTATCCCATAGGAATAGGCAGATTGCTTCCAATGAGACCCCCGGCTCGATAATAGTTTTGTATCAAGCCTTAGACATAAGGCACATAACACTCAACAATTGGGACAAAAGCCGATTAGTGCATGTACCCCCTTGTCTTTCTGCTATCAACGCCACCACATGATGCATGATTAACCGTCTCTCGCTTTTTAACGTTATTTTCATGAAATTAGTAAAATAATGTTGAAACTAGTGCACTTTCACTTTTGCCCCCAATGGCCCACACATATATACATTATATCTTCATCTAACTGGACATGATTTTTACTAGAATTTCCATCCAAAAATCAATGAAGAGTGATTTTAATCCTTTGTAAATTAACAACATTCAAAGTTTTAAACACTATTTTCCAAAAAGCTAACCTGACTCAACTCGTTTACCATTTATACCTTCGCTCGGAATTTAATACTATTCTGACTAAATCTTAGGCTACTTGGTGTGAGAGGAGGGTAGCCCTCAAAGGATGCTCCGTCACGTAAGATGAGTGTGAGGATAGGGCAAAGGGGATGGACCTAAGGAAATGGAGAATGTGCCTAATATATATATATATATATATATAAGTATCCGCTAAAATGAGAACCACCTCGAGTTGTAAGAACCGCGATAACTTTTTGATCCGGGGCGAGGTGGACCAAATTTTTTTTCAGAAACGTAGATGCATGTATAAAAACAACATTTGTAAAAAAAAAATTCAAAAAAAAATGTCGTGGGTGTAGTTTTGAGCACCACAAGTTTGTGTTTACGGGACCCGTAAATTTTTCGGCCAGATTTACGGGTCCCGTAAACACAAACTTGTGGCGCTCAAAACTACACACACGACATTTTTTTTGAATTTTTTTTTTTAAAATGTTGTTTTTATACATGCATCTACGTTTATGAAAAAAAAATTGGTCCACCGCGCCCCCTACGGTGTAGTTCTCACGGTTCTTACAACTCGAGGTGGTTCTCATTTTAGCATTCCCCTATATATATATATATAGGGGACCGCTAAAATGAAAACCACCTCCAGTTGTAAGAACCGAGAGAACCACTTTCTAGCCATTAGATCATGAAGATGAATGGATGAGATTGAAAGTAACTAAAATTAATATTAAATAGATTTTGTCTTATTGTGTCTTTAATATTTTAATCCAAAATGGTAGTTTAGTAAAATTACTCCATTTTGTCTTTTTGTCTTTATTATTTTTTTATTACTTTTTTGTTTTATTATATTACTTTTTATTTTTTAAAAAGAATTTTTTTATTAAAAGCATTTTTAAATTCAGATTTTTTTAACAAAGACAATTTTTTTTGCGCGCCGGTTTTTGTACGCCGTTTTTACGTCCGGCTTTTTCATGCATCGTTTTTTAACGGGTCGTTTTTGCACGCCGTTTTTTACGCTCGGCATTTTCAAGCGTCGTTTTTTAACGCACAGTTTTTGGCGTCACGTTTTGCCGCGGCGTTTTTTACGTCCCGTTTTTTTTCGTGGCGTTTTTATGCGCCACATTCACGCCCCTTGTTTTAGGCGCCGTTTTATCACACGGTTTTTTACGTTTTTACAACTTACGTAGAAATAGTTTTACGTTTTACGTTTTACGTAAAACTTTTTACGTTTTACTTTAAACTTTTTACGTTTTACGTTAAACTTTTTACGTTTTACGTTAAACTTTTTACGTTTTACGTGAAACTTTTTACGGGTTACGTTAAAATTTTTACGTTTTACGTTAAACTTTTTACGTTTTAGGTTTTACGTTAAACTTTTTACGTTTTACGTTTTACATAAAAACATTTTACGTTTTACGATTTACGTAAAACTTTTTACGTTTTACGTTAAAGTTTTTACGTTTTACGTTAAAGTTTTTACGTTTTACGTTTTACGTTAAACTTTTTACGTTTTAGGTTTTACGTTTTACGTGTTACTTTTTACGTTTTACGTTAAACTTTTTACGTTTTACGATTTTACGTTTTATGTTTTACGTTAAACTTTTTACGTTTTACGTTAAACTTTTTACGTTTTACGTTAAAAACTTTACGTTTTACGTTTTACGTTAAAAAGTTTACGGTTTTAACATTTACGTTAAAAACTTTACGTTTTACGTTAAAAAATTTACGTTTTATGTTAAAAAGTTTACGGTTTTAGCACTTTTTTCAAAAACTTTTTTACACAAAAACGAACACACCCAGAAATCGCAACTCGGTAGATGTCTCAGATAGATTGTTATCATCATCGACTGGGAAAAAAAATAAAAAAACAACAAAAATCAAAAACAATGTTTGGATTCTTGAAAAAACGGTGTTTGGCTCAGATTTTTTCCGATAATCAGAGGCTGCAAAGTGGGGTTGTAGGTTCAAAAATCTACCATCCACCAACTGTGTCGCGCCATCGTCATCAAAATATACGTTTTTTTTTCGCATCATCACTGCCCAAATCCAAACGGATCAAAACCCACATAGTTAACTGTTCGAAATCTACCAAAAAGCACCAGATTCAAAACATTCAAAAGGAACCAAATTCAACAGATTCAAACATTCAAAAGCACCATGAACATCATTCAAACAGATTCAACATATTCAAAAAACACCATATTCAACTGAATCAAACCCAGCAAAAACACTTACCAAAATATGGGTTTTTTTTTCTTTTTTTTTTTTTGCGTCATCACCGCCCAAAATCAAGAACACAGATCAAACACCCACCAGAGAATCAAAAGCACCAACAAAATAGAATCAACCTATCAACAGTTGATTCCACACCTATCAACAGAATCAACAGATTGTAACACCCGTCTCATTTTATAAGAATTTAATATAAAATACACGTGTATAAAACCAAAATACTTCATTAATAATTTATACCAAACGGAAGTTTGCATATTACTAGTATTCTAGTTAACTACTAACTAGTTCAAACATCCCAAAAACGAATAGTAAAGTGTCTACATTATAAACATTGTCTACAACAAGGTTAATTATACGCGGAAGCTTCAAAAGGTTGTGTTCGGTTCTTAAAAAATTGCTTGATCGCCATCCGGATTAAGCCCAACAATCACCTGAGGTCAAAACCACATCAAATGTTAGTTTTGATAATGTTAGAATGAGTATAAACAAGTCCCATGGGTCAAAACAACAAAAAATAAAAATTTTCCGGGATTAGGGGGCGTCGCGCCACGCCTAGGGGCGTCGCGCCACGCCTAGCCCCCTTTTTCACAGAATGTTGCTTAAACTGTTGCTGCACATAACCAGCTCGATCTTTTATCAAATCCCAACTTAAAATTGCCATAACTTATGATCCGTAAGTCCGTTTTTAGTGATTCTTTTTCCTACACGTCCGTATTTAAATTACCGACGTGCCTACCATAATTATTATACCTAAAATTTGGTTTACGAGCTGAATCACTAAATCTCTATTTAAATATTCGACCCACTATATTTACGCAAATTTTACTACCATTACAATAGTAAGTCGTAAGGCGCTTTTACCCAACACCCGGGGCTTAACATCACCGACATTTCATTACCAATCTCATGGCTTCATGCTCTTGTGATTGTCACGCCAAATTCTAACTGTTAAACACCAACACAACTAATTACACAATTATTCGACCCGCTTGGCTCATCTATGGAATCCTCCATTATAATGACTACCAAACGATTTCTAAAGGATTCTTAACCTATTAAATTCAAGTAGTGAACATCGTCACTTCAATCAACACCACATTTATTCTAAACACAACCATACATGTTCTTATATCAAATTTACTTAATATAACGGATCAAGTTACATACATTCATAATTCGTCGACATTGCTTTCTAACCATAATTACCCATTCCCGGGCTTGTCGACCTTAGCGTATCCCTTCTAATCCACGGTTTCTGCTTTTATAACTCAATTTAACGAGTGACGTTCGAGTCACTCCAAACACTACCATTTCGACCATTATTTTAACACATTCTTCATCTAGTGAATCACATCACTTTACTTACATCCCATTATGACTAATTAAGCGATATTATCAATAAACATATCTAACCAACTATTTATTTTGACCCGCTTGGTTTGTCGAGTGAATTCCATCACTTCTTAGACTTACCAAAGGCAACTATTTTCGCTATAACAACATTAGACATATTTACGACTAGGCTTATCTACATAAATGTAACGAGACGACAAGTCGCGTACCTTTAGAGCACACCCTTCAAACGCGTATCCGCTCCGGCTTGTCCGCTTGACGATCCGGATTCTTTGCCTAAATAGTTCAATTCACAATCAACTTAGAACTCTTTTCATAATCATTAAAGCATAATTCTCTATAATAATCAAATCTGCGTTTTCATCCGATTTTTAACATTTTAATCCCCACTTAGGCATTTTAACAAACACCTAACGGGTCAGATTTTTACATCATCAAAACCAAGTTCATGACTTGTAATAATCATCTAAATCAACTTCAATTAGGCACATTTACACATGTTTTAACTTCCAAATTTCAGAAAGTACCTCATAAAACTCAGATTACACTAGAACAAGAATCATGATCTTAGTGTTTACCAAGTTTCTACAACTTATTAATCACCTACAATGGTGATTATGAACCCTACAAGTATCATGTAAGACTTTGACAAGAAATCATCTAGGGTTTATCCCTAAACATCATATCTCTTCTAATTACATTCATGCATGACACAATCAAGCTAAATTTCGATCTTTCATAATTAACCTAGAACTTGAGATGAATCAAAACTTCAAGATTTTACATACCTTATGATCCCCTCAACTAGGTGATCATTAATTTATGCTTGAAAATCATTTGGACATGATTTAAGCCTTCAATTTGTGGTTTTTTTGTGAATGTTAGGGTTTTGAGAATGCGGGTCGCCCTTCTCCTGCTTCTGATCGAACCAGACATCACAAGAGTGTGTTTGGTTTTTGTTTTATGTAATTAAGTTTCATATTTAACAACATAAGCCCCTCAACTTTCATTTGGTTTATAATTTAGGCTTTTTACTTCATTCATGTGTTACTACAAGACTCCTAACTAACCGGGTTATTTATCCTAGTTAGCTTATTCTCGTTTATTTTACACTTTATAATTCTAATATAAAGTTTTACATTTTTCGGGGTGTTACAAGTCCACCCCCCTTAAAAAGGGTTTCGTCCCCGAAACCTTCTTTAAGTAGTCCTTGGGATTAGACCTAACTATCTTTGTCTCGCTTTTCCAAGACATTCTTTCTTTTTCGGCATAAGGTTTTTATTCGTATTGACATGTGCGCCTCTTAGGCACATGTCTTATTAGACCGTAATCTTTCATCACTTATTTCCTATCCTTGTCGCCTTTTTGACCGGGTTGTCAATTTTATTACTCGATAGTATGAGTTCATTAACATGTTTGCCCCATACTAGTCTTGTACTGACAAGTGTTTTGTATAAGTCACGTCACTATTTTGACTCTGGAAGGTCTTTTCGGCTAGATTGATTAATCACCGTCATTCTACGCTTCGTTATTCGGGTCTTCCACATTGTCATATTCGGCCTTACATGAGTTCATGATCTCCTATCCCGTAACTCACGTTACGACATGATTATATCTTGTATTTCTATATCACTCTTGTGACTGTGATTGCATCGCATCACGTCATGTTTAAGTTTTTATAAGCTTTTCATTATCAAGAATTTTTCTTTCGAACATAGCGTCTCACACCTATCGGTGTTGAGGCCTATGTTCTTCAATATTTACTATTTTCTAATTTCTCTATAATATTCATATTTGTTAAACGCCACTTTTTACTAAAACTGAATTTTAGTTTAACGCTATCTCTTTAACTTGTGTCGATTACTCATATTCAGGAATTGACGACAAGAATTTATTCTTTTCCGCTATTACATTGCGCGGGGAATTGTAACCAGTCCCCATGCTTAACCCCAAATGACCCATAGGTTTCCTCACTTTGCCTCGTAGGCTATTTTATTAGATCTTCCCCTTTTCAAGATGAGACCCTATGGTTTGTTTCTTTTTATTTGTGACCCGAGGGTCATTTTGGTCCCGTAGACCCTTATATTGTTTATAACCCGAAGGTTATAGCGATCCCGTAGATCATCCTCTACTCGTGTCTTTATTTAATTATATATGTATATACATAAGGCGTCAAGACACCCCCTTTTTATGTTTAGAATAATTTATTTTCGCTTTTGAAACTCATCTGACATTGACCGTAGTCTAAGGCTACACTCATTTTCTTTCGGATTATCTTTATGACTATATGACTTCTTACGTCGTTTTCGCGTCGGTTTATCCCACTCATCCCGTTATTTGGTTTATGCGCCTACTTCCTTTCAACCCGTTACCGGGTTCGTTATCTTAATGTTTTTTTTAACACTCCGGTTTTATTGGTTTCCGTTTTCCTTTCCATACTCTTTTACGACCTATCACATTGGTTCGGTAATATTTCACACTTTCATTATTCGGGTTGTGCTTACTTGGAAAATCAAGTATTATACTTTATTCGGCCCGTCCAATATTAAAATAGTTAAACATAACTATCGAAATTCCTGTTTTTGCGAAATTTTATTGTCCTTTAGTCATAACTCTTAATCCAAGTCTTTTGACTTTTAATCTGCGCCACCGTCTCTTGGTTTACGTATAGATCCGTACTCCTACCCATCTATCGGGTATTTTACCGAAGTCACTATCAAAGCAGCCATTCCGGCATGTATTAAGACTTCGTTTTGATTTATTCAGTAGTGTTAGCGTATTCCGTCGCCCTTATTCCACCAAGTCTTTTATTCTTTCATTCGTCTTGTTTGACTTGTTCGTGTGTACTTTATCGCTTATGTTAGTCAAACTTTACCCCTATTCCCTAACATTCTCGTTTATTGGTTTATATTTCTATTTACCTTGATTCTTATCCCTTCCCTTGGGCTTATTACCTTAATGTAACAGGATCCCGTCATCCGGCTTCCGTTTACCTTTATTATCAAGCATTTTGCTTATTTGATCGTAACACCACCTTTCTGTTGTTAGCGACCCTTAGGTCTGTTTCTTTTACTAATATTTCGAAAGCCCATTTCTTGAGTTTTATTTGGTAAAACCACTGTTAAGGTTATACGGCTTTTGGGGTTTACCCGTTCTTATTCTAACACTTTCATAAAGTTTATTTTACTAGGCTTTTATATAATCACATCCATCACTGCGATCAGCGTTCCTCCTCATGAGGATTTGATTAATAATGTATTACTTGGATGGTTACCCATACCCAAGTTTCTAAATTTACATTTATTGATACTTTATTATTCATAGTAGCGAATAATACGTATCATTCATTTAACTTCCTTTTCGCGGGTATTCTCAGTCCGATTATTAATTTCTCATCTTTAACCTTAATCCTATTGAAACTGTAACAAAATTAATTAATTTAATTTTATTATTCCTTATTGTTGCATGCAATTTATCCACATCGTTTGTTGATGTAATTAATGCTTCTACACATTTTATTTAGTTTGGCCAAGTCTATAACCTTGCCTTCGCTATTCATTATTATTGCAATTTCCGGGTTCGAGCGTAATTACACTCCTTCCCAACGCAAAATTTATTCACTTCATTTATTTCCCGGGTTCGAGTGTACACGCACTCCTTCCCATTATAACACTTGTCTTTCATTGCCTCTCCGAGTTCGAGTGTACCTGCACTCCTTCCCATTGCAATATTTATCAAGATTACTTTTACCTCGATGCTCAATGTACAGTTTCAGCACCTCTTATAAACAATAGAACTTTTATTACTACCTATTTCTATTTCTCAAAGCATAGGTAATTTCGTTAACGCGAATGTAGGATGTTGAATAAATCGATGTAAAATAAATGATTTATTTGCACTCATAATAATTAAAAATTCATGCTGAAATTTAATTTACAAGAGTATACCTGAAGCGACATCAGGTTCAGCTTTAGCCTTTGTGGCTGTTATATAAAACAACTTTGTCCTTGATTTCTGGGCATCAGACTTTGTGTCGGTTGTGTCCTTGATTCCAAACCTCTCTGGACATTTAGACTTCTTATGTCTTGGCTTACCACATGTGCCCTTGTGAATTTTTCCACAAAATTTACACTGATGTACTACACTTTTTGTAACTCCTTTCTTGGGCGTTTTATTAGACTTGGATTTCTTTACGGAACTTGGATTCATATCCAACACCCTCCTTTCTTCTATTTCTTGTAATATGCTGTCTTTCAATTCAGCCATCATATCGTCCATCACCGGCACGATTGTGGTTTGTAATCTATCAATATAATGTGATAGACTATTTTCTAGAGCTTTTCCGACTGCCTCGGAAATCTTAGCTTTCATTTGTTCAGTCAATTGAGATGTCGAATCATCTCCGGTTACTCCAGACATTTCTTTAGCTGAAACATCCATCATGGTTAATCAATAATTATTTAATTCATTTCCATCTTATTATACGGAAATTTATATCACTCTCACTTAATCATAAGTAATATGTTATTCTTTTTCGATTAGGTCAAGTACATATCTTGCCTTACCTTTCTTACTTAGTGTATTTTCCAGGTTCGAGCGTATTTATACACTCCTCTCATACACTTTTCACATAATTCATATCGTTTAATCTCAATTATAAGTAACTCTTACCGGATGTCTTGAAACTGAAATGTTTACATCGATTATTAAACATCTCATTTATAGCATAACTTTGTTTGTTTCGGTTTAGCCAAGTTCGTAACTTGCTTTGACCGTTCTCATTTAGTGCACTTTCCGGGTTTGAGTGTATTAACGCACTCTTCCCATGCACATTTATTTCCATCTCTTTCACTTACATAGGATAAGATCTACTGAAATAAATAATTAATTCTTACCGGATGTTTGATCAAGCTTGAACCGAACACACTTTGCTAACAACCTTGAGCTCTGATTACCAACTTGTAACACCCGTCTCATTTTATAAGAATTTAATATAAAATACATGTGTATAAAACCAAAATACTTCATTAATAATTTATACCAAACGGAAGTTTGCATATTGCTAGTATTCTAGTTAACTACTAACTAGTTCAAACATCCCAAAAACGAATAGTAAAGTGTCTACATTATAAACATTGTCCACAACAAGGTTAATTATACGCGGAAGCTTCAAAAGGTTGTGTTCGGTTCTTAAAAAATTGCTTGATCGCCATCCGGATTAAGCCCAACAATCACCTGAGGTCAAAACCACATCAAATGTTAGTTTTGATAATGTTAGAACGGGTATAAACAAGTCCCATGGGTCAAAACAACAAAAATTAAAAAAATTCCGGAATTAGGGGGCGTCGCGCTACGCCTAGCCCCCTTTTTCACAGAATGTTGCTTAAACTGTTGCTGCACATAACCAGCTCAATCTTTTATCAAATCCCAACTTAAAATTGCCATAACTTATGATCCGTAAGTCCGTTTTTAGTGATTCTTTTTCCTACACGTCCGTATTTAAATTACCGACGTGCCTACCATAATTATTATACCTAAAATTTGGTTTATGGGCTGAATCACTAAATCTCTATTTAAATATTCGACCCACTATATTTACGCAAATTTTACTACCATTACAATAGTATGTCGTAAGGCGCTTTTACCCAACACCCGGGGCTTAACATCACCGGCATTTCATTACCAATCTCATGGCTTCATGCTCTTGTGATTGTCACGCCAAATTCTAACTATTAAACACCAACACAACTAATTACACAATTATTCGACCCGCTTGGCTCATCTATGGAATCCTCCATTATAATGACTACCAAACGATTTCTAAACGATTCTTAACCTATTAAATTCAAGTAGTGAACATCGTCACTTCAATCAACACCACATTTATTCTAAACACAACCATACATGTTCTTATATCAAATTTTATTAATAAGTTTGACCCGACAATTGACCAAGTAAAAGTGATAATCAGTAGGTGCCCTTTTAAGGGTTTATTACCTACATAATTACCAACTCATAGCCACTTTCAATTCGAATAATGGCTGGACCGTTAGTGATTAATCGCTAAGTCAAAGCTTAATTACGATAACTTTGACTTTCGGTCATTATGCTAAGTAAAACTTAACTAGAGAAGCTAAGAATGCTTACAAGAACCCTTAGCACGAAAATTGAAGTGAGGAAAGCTTCCTAGAGCTCCAAGAGACGTCAGAGAGTGAGCTTTGAATGAAAACTCAAATGTGCAAGTTCTAAGTGTCCAAAATGTGGGCTATTTATAGGAGATTTGAGGTTGCCAAGATCATTACACCTATTTAGGGAGGCTCCCTGATATTTAGGGATTAAGCCCCTAGAATAGAAAACTAGCATGCAAAGGCGGTGGAACTGACTGAACCTGCAGCTGTGCAGATTTTTCAGTCGCTGGCACTCTTACGCGGCCCGCGTAAGAGTTGGAGCCAGCCTACGCGGCTCGTGACGAAGGGGGATTCTGGTAAAAAGTTTTGAAACTTTGCATTTTCAGTCCCTGGTCCATTTTAAATTTATTTAACTTCCATTTATTGCACTTATAACCCCCATAGTTAACTATTACGGGCATTGGGTCATAAATTAACTCCGTTAAGCTCCCGGTTAGTTGCGAGATCACCCAAAAAGTCATGTTTTCAACGAAACTCCATGAGATTACTATCCAAAAACCTTGAGAGCATAATAAACAAATATTACAATGCTTTTAGGATCGTTAAAAGATCACTCAGAGGTAACATTTAACATGTTGACACTTTTAAGCCCTATGCTTCGTAGAGTCCTTAATTTAAGCACAAACGACTTTTTATGTTCGACAATTTATTCATTAAAGAATACGAACGTCGTGTGAGGTCAACCTGAGGCACAAGATTGGCATGTTGGCACTTTGGATCCTTTTACTTACATATTTACATTGTTTGACAACTTTAGTCCCTCTAGACCAATTCATTACACTTTTAACCTTCATGACACGTGTCTTTATTATATTGGTCGTGATTTTTCCGAGGTGTTACATCCTCAACCCCTTAAAAGAAATCTCGACCTCAAGATTTACAGAAATAAATGAGAGTACTTCTGTTTCATTGTGGATTCAACCTCCCAGGTGTATTCTGGGCCTCTACGGGCATCCCATTTTACTTTGACGATTGGAACATGCTTTATTCGAAGCTTCTTAACCTGTCGATCCTCGATCGACAAAGGTTTTTCAACGAATTTCAAACTTTCATCAATCTGCACGTCCTTATGCGACATTGCTAGCGACTCATCGGCTAGATATTTCTTTAGATTACAAATGTGGAATACATTATGTATTCCACTAAGCTCCTCTGGAAAATTTAACCTGTAGGCCACAGTTCCGACACATTCGATGATCTCGAATGGTCCTATGTACCTTGGGCTTAGCTTGCCCTTTTTGCCAAAACGCATCACCCCTTTCCATGGTGATACCTTGAGTAGCACTTTATCGCCAACTTCAAACTTTAAAGGTTTGCGCCTCATATCAACATAACTTTTCTGCCTGTTCCTGGCAGCTTTCAAACGATCACGGATTTGGACAATCTTGTCTGTCGTCTCCAGGACTACATCAGGTCCTGACAGTTGGACATCTCCAACTTCCGCCCAACAAACTGGCGTTCTACACTTTCTTCCGTACAAAGCTTCGAAAGACGCTGCTTGAATACTCGAATGATAGCTATTATTGTACGAAAATTCAATCAACGGAAGATGGTCATCCCAACTTCCTCCTAAATCTATAACACAAGCTCGTAACATATCCTCAAGCGTTTGAATTATACGCTCGCTCTAGCCATCAGTTTGCGGATGATAACCAGTGCTGAAGTTTAGTCGAGTGCCTAAGGATTGCTGAAAGTTTTTCCAAAAATGCGATGTGTATCTTGTATCCCTATCTGAGATAATAGATACTGGCACTCCGTGGAGAGATACAACCTCGTCCACATATAGCTGTGCTAGCTTATCGGAGCTGTGCGTTTCTTTAATAGGCAAGAAGTGGGCTGGCTTGGTCAATCTATCAACTATAACCCAAATAGTATCATTCCCACATTTCGTCTTTGGTAACTTAGTAATAAAATCCATGGTTACCATTTCCCATTTCCAAGTGGGAAGTTCAGGCTATTGCAGCAAACCTGACGGCTTTTGATGCTCTGCTTTAACTTGCGCACATGTCAAGCACTTAGCCACATAAGTGGCTACAGATTTCTTCAAACCTATCCACCAATAATTTGCCTTTAAATTTTGGTACATCTTATCACTGCCAGGATGAACTGAATATTTGGAGCTATGAGCTTCTTGAAGAATCACATCTCAGAGTCCTCCATGGATAGGAACCCATATTCGACCATTTAATCTTAGGATTCCATCCTTGCCATACGACAATTGATCGGCAGTCACTCCTAACTTCTCATTCGGATAGTTAGCTTCTAATACTTCCTTTTGAGCGGCTAACGACCTTTCATTCAAGCTGTTCTTCAACTCGATGCTCTTGGCGTTGATTCTAATAGGCTTAACCCTTTCCTTTCTACTCAAGGCATCAGCGACTACATTTGCCTTGCCAGGATGATACCGTATTTCACAATCATAATCATTCAGTGTATCCATCCATCGGCGCTGTCTCATGTTAAGATCCTTCTGGTTAAACAGATGTTGAAGGCTCTTGTGATCAGAATAGATCACGCACTTAGTTCCATAGAGATAATGCCTCCAAAGCTTTAGTGCAAATACAACGGCACCCAACTCCAAATCGTGGGTGGTGTAATTCTTCTTGTGCACCTTTAATTTACGTGAAGCACATGCAATAACTTTGCCCTTCTGCATAAGTACATAACCCATTCATGTGTGCGATGCGTCGCAATAAACCACAAATTCTTCAATTCCTTCTGGCAATGTCATTACAGGTTCATTGCTTAACTTCTGCTTAAGAATATCAAAGGTTTCTTGCTGCTTGGGACCCCAGTCAAACTTGATATTCATGCGAGTCAACGAAGTTAAAGGTGCTGCAATCCTTGAAAAGTTTTTGATGAAACGCCTGTAGTATCCTGCTAGACCCAAGAAACTGCGTATCTCTGTAAGAGTCTTAGGCTCTTGCCAATTCATGATCGCTTCAATTTTAGCGGGATCCACCAGGATACCACGCTCTCTTACTACGTGTCCAAGGAATTGGACTTCACGAAGCCAAAACTCACATTTTAAAAACTTGGCATAGAGCTTCTCATGCTGTAGAAGTTTAAGGATACACCGGAGATGTTTTTCATGATCGGCTTGATTCTTTGAATAAATAAGAATGTCATCAATGAAGACAATGACAAACTTGTCTAAATACGGCTTGCAAACGCGATTCATGAGATCCATGAATGCTGCAGGTGCATTAGTGAGCCTAAAAGGCATTACTAAGAACTCATAGTGGTTGTAGTGTGTTCTGAATGCGGTCTTATGCACATCTTCGTCTCTGACCTTCAACTGGTGATAACCTGACCTTAGATCGATCTTTGAAAAATAACTTGCCCCTTGAAGCTGATCAAATAGATCATCGATCCTGGGCAATGGATATCTGTTCTTGATTGTAACCTTGTTTAGCTGGCGATAATCGATGCATAGACGCATCGAGCCATCCTTCTTTTTCACAAACATAATCGGTGCTCCCCAAGGGGACAAGCTAGGTCGAATAAAACCCTTTGCCAACAAATCATTCAACTGAGTCCTTAACTCTTTCATCTCAGTCGGTGCCAATCGATAAGGTGCTCTTGCAATTGGTGCTGCTCAAGGAATGATATCGATTTTGAACTCCACTTGCCTATCTGGAGGTAATCAAGGTAGTTCTTCAGGAAAAACATCTGGATATTCAGAAATAACAGGGATATCTTCAATGTTGGGCTTTGGTTCATCAATAGTCACTTGTGCCATGTAAATGACACAACCCTTCTTCAAACACCTCGATGCCTTAAGCATAGACACTTGCTTACGCAAACCGTACTGTGTATCTCCTTGTATTGTAAGTGGTTCACCATAAGGAGTCTTGATAACCACTTGCTTCTTATCACATACAATTTGGGCTTGGTTATGAGATAACCAATCCATGCCTATCACTATGTCGAATCCTTCTAATTTCAATGGAAGCAAGGATGGCGGAAAAGAGTAATTCCTAATGGATATAAAACATCCATCTAGAATGGTTGAAGCAGTCTCTATAGTACCATCGGCCAATTCTACTTCATACTTTATGCTTAGAGTTTTAACAGGCAGATTTAATAATTTACAAAAGTTATTGTCCAAAAAAGACTTGTCTGCGCCTGAATCAAACAATACTCTAGCATAAACATCATTGATAAGAAAGGTACCTGTTATCACATTGTCATTCTGCACCGCTTCCTGAGCATTCATTTGAAAGACCCGAGCATTGGTCTTTTTAGCCTCCTCAGGCTTCTTTGCATATTTGGGGCAGTTGGTCTTGATATGCCCCTTTTCATTACAATTGTAACAAGTTGCATCTTTCATTTTCTTGCAATCCAAAGTCTTATGCTCTTTGGACTTACAGATCCCACATCCAAACGGCTTTGACTGTGACTGCGACTGTGATTTCGATTCCAACCTACATTTTCCAAAATGATGTTTCTGGCAGGTCTTACATTTGGGTTTCTCACCCGACTGCTGGTTGTCTTTCTTAAACCCCGAATTCTTATTGTGATCAGAGTTCCCTTTCCTTTTCTTGTCGGAGCGATGAGAACTCTCATCCTCCCGCTTTCGTTTACCTTCATCAGAAACCTTGGCAGATTTGTTTCTGGTAGCATCTAATGTGAGAGATAGGGACAGATCTACCACTGACCTGAATGTGGTAGGCCTAGATGCTTTCACATTTGCCTTAATTTCTGGAGCTAGACCTACAATAAAACGAGCTATGCGCTTCGGTTCCGGTGTGACCAAGTATGGAACCAATCGGGACATGGTGTTGAAACTTGCAAGGTATGCTTGACAGTCTAAATTCTTCATGACCAAGGTCGAGAAGTCAGTTTCAATCCTTTCCACCTCATGCTGGGGACAGAAATTATCCTTGATCAATGCAACAAACTGATCCCAAGACATGTTATACAACGGGATCTTTCCAGTAGCTTGGATTAGGGACCTCCACCAAGCTAAAGCTTCACCTTTGAAAGATTGTGAAACAAACTTCACAATGTTCTGTTCTGCACAACCACTAATATCAAACACAGTATCCATCTCATCGAGCCAAGTCATACAGT
Source organism: Helianthus tuberosus (assembly GCA_030545235.1). Classification (NCBI taxonomy): domain Eukaryota; kingdom Viridiplantae; phylum Streptophyta; class Magnoliopsida; order Asterales; family Asteraceae; genus Helianthus; species Helianthus tuberosus. The sequence goes on from JARYGA010009640.1 coordinate 15,353, forward strand.
CAATGGCTCCTTTCTCTCCTGTGAAGTCCCTGGGCTTGCAGGAGATGAAATATTTTTAAGAATAGGTCTTAGCACATGGCTCTTGATTGAACACAGTTTGTTTGGATGGAACACTTCTCTGGTTCGATGAGTGACGAGCATCGTCCTTCTTTGACTCATGTGTTTTAGAAGGGGGCTTACTATGAGCCACATATTGAGTCTTAGTGCGGGTACCACTTGATTCTTTGAATTGTCTGTCAAGAGCTCTAGTAACATCATTGTCTATCAATGCTTGAAGATCTGCACCAGCTACATTTATTCTGGTGGTATCATTTCTCTCCCTAGGGTGACTGTTAACCTCTTCTGATTCAGCCATGTAGCTTGATTGCTACCTAAAAATGACCATATTTGGTTAATTTGTTAATCATATCTATTTAGGATTTTCATTATAATTTATCCTAGTTATAAAACATTAAGGATATTATTTATGGCACAAAAGGCCTAGTCACAAGGACAGTTTAATTCATAAGCCATGATCTCATAAGATCGGGGCCTTAAGGTTTAAACATAGTTCATTACCTTTTCTTGACAGGGAGTCGTAGACTACGACCGTCTTTTGTCTCATTAGACAATGAATATGGCCCGTAGGCACTTCATCACTAATGGATGTTTCATATATGATCATCTTAATTGATGATTTGAACCCATGATTTCTAGATCATTAGGCCAAATAAGGGGTTGGAAAATCCCAATATAAAGATGACAAGTGTGATTTTATCATATCACTGTTGTAAGGAGTGTTAACATGTTTTCAGATGTTAACAAGGATTTATTTCTTAAAAAGGTTCTACCATTATGGCCCTGTCTCAAAATGACATGTGGGCTAGGTTTTTACCTTTAAGATTTTCTTTTAAATGGCATATCAACATTAAATTGGAATGGTATTTGATTTATTTCATATGATATATTCATATATATAATGACAAATAAAATTTTAAAATAAAACATTCCTTAATTTGAAAGAGTACATAGATGCCCTAAACGGGACTTTTAAATAAATAACTTGTCCACATAGGGACTAAAAGAAGAAATACAAGTCCTCGCAGGGACTGAATACATAAATAAAATTGTCCACGCAGGGACTTAATTGAAATAAACAACAATACAAACAAATAAGGATTTTAATAATCCCTCATCTTCTTCCCCTTTATTAGGTCTGCCAAACCCTTAAGTAGCCCCCGGCGGCTTCTACGCTCCTCTTGTACCTCTCGTTCCACCGGGTTCAACCTCTGAAGAATTTTCTGCTGCTGCGGTGGTTGGATCAATGGTGGCTGCGGCGGCTGCTGCTATGGAGTTTGAGGCGGTGGTGGGTATTGATACCCATATGCTTGGTACCTAGACTGGTATGAAGCTGCGAAGGGTCCCTCAGGGTGGAGAGCATTGTAGTTGGCCGCCTCGAGGTACGGGTCGACGGCAGGGGCATTGTAGTAGTTGTAGCCAGGGTAAGCTGGCTGCTCAAAAGGGTTATACGCCGCTGTACCGATGTAAGAAGGAATTGGGTTATCATAACCCATGTGTGGTGGTGGTGGTGCGATTGGCGCAGAGTTGACTTCTGAAATTGGGTTAAAAGGCCCACCCATTTGCGGGTCTTCATACAATGGCGGGTAGTGGCTACCACTGGAGTGTTGGGCGGTGCTGAAGTGTAAATCCCCCCTTCACACGGACATCCATGCACCTGATCTTCTTTGCCTCGGAGGTTCTGGCGGCAGCTGTTTCTCTAGCGGTGGTGGTGGCGGTGGAGTAACCGCCTGGAAACGTGAATCCTCAGAGGGATCCTGCTGCTGTTGTTGAGGTGGGTTGAAAGGGGGAGTGAACTCCCAGTGGTATGTGGCCCATCTTTCAGCAAAACTGTCTGGGCCCCTGTATGGCGAATCATGAAAAGATGATCCGTCAGAAATCACAATGGGATGCGTCGGCGTCCCAGATGGCGGCATTTCTGGATCTGGATCCTCACCCATATCCATATCCTGGGCTCCAGGAAAGTGGTCTTCTAGTCCCAATGGGTTATGGCCGACTGGTTCTTCACTTACATTTGTCGGGATGAACCGGCTCTGAAAGTATGGGGTCGGGTCCTGAAAGGCACGGTGTGAACCCGAACGCTGCAACGGGATGAAGGAATGGTGAGAATCATTGGGCTCGTTTTCTGATTATGGCCCAAAGGAGTTGTGGTACAAGGGCGAAGAGTTAAGCGAGACAGAACGCCTCGCGGGTTCCAAATATGTTCTTCAGTCTTCTTGAGGACTAGAGCTATAGGTTGCGGAAGGAGTTCGCCGGTGAGATGGTCTGGCCTCGTGGTCATTCGGACCAGTTATTGGTGTTTTGCCTCTTCCACCTCTTCCCCTGAAACGTGGCGGCATTGTATTGTTCCTGCCAAAACAAACAAAAGAAACCAACAAAAGAAAACAATAAGATTTGGATTAGTCCTAAGTCATTAGCCTAGACTCGGAGGTCAAGGAATGTGCAACTGTGTCATTGAGATTAAACACAAAAGGCTAGTGTTTAATTCACTAAATGTTGGCTCTGATACCAACCTGTCACACACAGATATTTCCACGTATTACCGGTGGGCCCGGTGGGGAGTATCGTGACGTAGTTGATATCATCATGGTCAATTAATCACAGTTTAATGCACAACGGAAGTCTAAAAGTAATTTAAACAAACCGAGTTGAAAGTAACATAAAATATTATACAACGGATTCTAAGATGGATCCACAGGCGGATCTAAAACAAAAAGAAATATTGTTCAACAAATTTAAGTATCAAAAGCTTGCAAGACTCTTTATTCGATACTCGGAGTAGCCAGCCCATTACGCGTAGTACCTGCACTTAATCTTTTTGAAAAATACGTCAGTTTACACTGGTAAATACAATTAACTGACTCTTTTTGAAAAGTGTTAATAAAATTGATTTGGATGCACGAGGCATAAAATCTTTTATAACTTGGGACAATTATTTTAAATATAATCTTGTATACAGTTTTACATGTTTGTCGTCCATTCAGGACCCGGTTAGAAGAGCCGGATAAGATTAATAGACATGCCACAAGTATAGGCCCACAAGAGAGTGAGATACCGTTTATACATACGCAACTGTCAGGTGTATGCCTACACCCCGTGCTTAAGCCGTGGCCATTTCTAATGAATGAGCCGAGGATATCCAGGACATGGTCATTAACCCCCCAAAGGCATTGCATCAAACAAGACAGATTAAAACGGGTTATCTCAATGATTTTAACCACTAATAGATTAAATATTCAATACCCAACCAAGAGTTATTATTATAATACCATATCCCAAGCCAGTATAACGGAAAATAAGTTTGAATTTCAGCATATGAAGTGCCCAGCGACCAGAATTCCATTTTCAGCATTCTGTTTGAATTTCAGGGGCTGTTATGGTAAATTCTTTGTGTGATGGGCAAGTTTAAGTGTTCTCCAAGGTCTCTAATCAGTTCCTAACAATTGTATGGCCATGATTTAATCCTTGGAGGCCACACAAACATGTGTAATGATCCTATGATCTTGCTACATGTATAAATAGCCCAACAATTTCATTCATCCATTGCTCATTTCCTCATTCTTTTCTCTACAATCTGAATTGAGAGCTCTCCCAAGTGTTTGGAGCTTTCTAATCTGATTATTCTTGTAGAAAAGATAGCTAGGACCCTTTGTAATTCTTCTTTCTTACTTATTCTTTATGTTTATGCAGAAAGTCAAACAGTTTGGCCAACGGTTTGACTTTCGGTTTTGACCATCGATTTGTCAAGACAAAGTTCAATTGAACTTTGCAATGTGATTGTAATCACAATGGTTATAATCCTTAGCGATTATACCTACTGATTACCACGTTAACTAGGCGTAGTGACGAGTCAAAGTTTCGGTCAAAATGCGTTTTAGCACGCATTTTGTAACGGAACTATTTTCGGTTATCAAAACCCATTGTTTTGATACCAAATCAGTAGGTTAAACATGTTTTGACATGTTTAACTCGTCACTATTAGTTTAGTGCTTGTTTAAGGTCGTAAGTTAAGCGGTCTAAACAACCGCTTAAACTTTCGAACCCGACCCGATTGGTCGATCATTAGGATCCGATCAAGCTCGATTAGTGATCATAGTTACATAGGGAATAACCCCTGAGGTTATACCTTATGATCACATAGGATTGGTTAGTTATTTGTAGCTTGTATGCCCATAGAAAATGACCAAAACGCCCTTTTGAAACATAAATCCGTATTTTGTCATATGTGAACATGTTTTTGACATATAATCTGAATTAGTAACATGTTTAAGTATTATTGGGCATATAAGACTTGACATAGCATATAGTTAACCATCCGAACATAGTTTTGCGCGAACGATGCGTTAAAGTAGCATAAGCTACCTTAATGGGTCATAACTGGTCGAAAGCACTTAGGTTAGGTTCCGATTTAGGATGAGGCTTTGTTAAACCATATCACATGAGTTCCAACACTCATTTGGTTTACAAGACCTCATTCTATCCGATCTTTCGATTTAGGTGTTGATTTATTTACTAGTGGTCCGATTACTAGGTATCACTTGAATTTCCTTGGTTTGTCTGAGCTTCGCTAAGTTCTTTAGATCAAGGATACCCTATCATTCAATGTGAGTACATAGTTCCCCTATTTTACTGTTTTCAATTGTTTTGGGGTGATTCATATGTGCTAAATGTTTTCAAGGTTTTAACAATGGTTTTCAAAATGATTTTCGATATTTAAACGATGGTTTCAAAAGCGATAAGGATGGTTTATATTAAACTAATAACGATTTCAATAATGTGAACGAACTCGATGGTTGTAGTTACATAACAAATGACATTCATTAGCATTGATCAAGCCGACCAGTATTAGGTTATGGTACCATAGGTTCTGACAAATCCCGTTATCAGACTACACCCATGGTTATGTGTGGGGGTTATGTAGGTAACGACCGAATCTGATGATTGTTAACTTACCCTTTGGTGGTTTGTTAATACGATAAACGAGGTGGTCGAGTCACGAAGGTTTGAATGTTATTAGCGAGGCAACCATAAGTAGTTTCACAATTAAAACGAATACGATTTTGGGACGAATTAAACGATTTGGAACGACCTAAACGAAATAAACGATTTGAACGAACGATTGGTTTTGGGTAGTGATTAGATAATGGGACGGGTGTAGTATGATAGAAGCATGATAGATACGCCGCTGGTACATCTTATATATAAGTGCTTTTATCATATTACATTGCGTGACATTATTTAATTCACTTGGGAAACGATTTTGGGAACGATATCACACAACGAGGTTTTCGAAATGATATAAACCATACGAGTTTTATTAACAAGTTTTTTAACGAGATGTTTTACGAAATGGTTTTCTAAAAAAATGTTTTCGAGTTAAGAAGCATGGCTACGAAATTTTATAAATTATAACCATCTTAATTTGAGTTGGTTAATCATGTTGCAATATTATCTACTTTTCAAAACAAGGTTTTCGAGGTATTGCAATATATATATAAACGAGCCATGATTCCGATACGCTTACAAAACCTATGTACTCGCCAGCATTTCTTTGCTAACTATGTTTTTACTTATGTTTCAGGTGATAATGCTTGATGTTGATTGCTAGGAAGCAAGTTCACTTAGGATCCGGACATGGCTTTAGCAACTTAAAAACGATAATAGACGATGTTCAATTTGTTTGTTTTGGTTTAAAGACAATGTACATTACTTAATGAATCAATGAAAAAAAACTTTTAATTACCATGGTTGTTGAAACGATGATTCTGTTACAACACTCCCCGACGTTTCCGCCACGGTTTTGTTGTTTTAACGTGGTCGGGGTGTGACATAGCTGTTGGGCCAACGGCTAATTTTTACCATCGAATAACAGAACACCACGTCGACAAACATATTAGCTAAACGCCGGTGTAAATGTTCAAGCCCATTCCACAACGCCATGCAAAACGTCGTTGATGGTGTGGTGTGTGCGGCGTGGAAAGGCTTAAACGCCATAGATCCACGCCCACACCATGTGATCTTAGTGATAACATGATTGTGTTCATTTGGATTATTAACAGGTTTGCAACCTCACATTCCATATTCACACAACAGTTCCAAAACAATATTTTCTTTGTGAACGACATAATCCTTCATTACACTTTAATACTTCAATTCTGAAAAAAATAGTAAAGAATTCCAAGATCTTTTATAAAAAAATTAGACTAAAAATCCTTTTTCACAATAGATATTTCTTCTAAATGATTCCCAATTAAAACTATATCATCCATATAAACCAGCAAAGCAACAAACACATTCTTTATTTTCTTAACAAATAATGAGTAATCACACATACTTTGTTCAAACCCAAATTCAAGTAAAACAACAACTAGCTTTGCATTCTACATTTTAGGGGCTTGTTTAAGCCAATACAATGATTTTTTAAGTTTAAAAAACTTTTGTTTCATTCTTAGAAAACTAACCTTTAGGTAATGTCATATACACATCGTTATACACTTCACCATATAAAAAAGCATTGTTGATGTCCGACTGATACAATGACTAACCATCCTAAACAACTAAAGACAACACACATCTCAGTGTTACAATTTTTACAATAGGAGCAAATGTTTCATCAAAATCTATATCTGCTTTTTAACTGTAACCCTTAGCAACCAACCTCCCTTAGCAACTAGCCTAGCTTTATACCTTTCCACTTCACCACTAGACTTATACTTTATTTTAAAATCCACTTACAACCTACTAAACTCATATCGTTAGATAATTCTACTAACTCCCAAGTATGATTTCTATTAAGTGCTTATATTTCTTCATTAATAGCATTTTTCCCGTTAGGATCAACATAAGCTTCTTTATGAGGTTCAATGGATTTATATAACATTAAAGAAAAACATCTATTGCTACTAGACATATTAGAGTAATTAACCACCTTTTTTCCAAACCATACTTAGCTCTCCCTTCTATTACAAAATCATCAAGTTTCTTTGGAAAAACAGGGTTTCTAGTAGACCTTCTAGGTACAAAAGGTTCAGAAGTGTCTCCCTTAGACAACATATTTAAATCACTAACAATAACCACATCTCCACCACCACCTAAACCCTTTCTTTCTTCTCTGGGTTGCTGAGTATTAGAAATTGTCTGAATTTCGGCCATCCCACAAGCAGAAGTGGAAAGTTCAGGTTGTTGGAACCCATGTGTTCCGGTTTCTTTCTCATCTAGACCCTTTTTTTCATCATTGGGATCATCTACTTCAAAACATTTGGGATCTGTGTTTTCATAAATATAAAAAAAAATGTTTAAGTTGTTAACAGATGTATCATGATTAGAGTTATATTTTTCAAACATTGTTTTATAATATAATTTGACATCTTTTATAAAAAGATTGTTCTACTATATAAACTAAATACCTTGTATCTTTTTTTCATTTGAGTATACCAACTCCAAATAGTCAAATCCAGTTCAAGATATAAACTGCATTTCAATTTTGGTTACATATGTTGATCTCGTTTTGTTGTTGTTACCAATTTAAACTTTTAAAGGTCAAACAGGTTGAAGGGCAAAATGTCAAACCCAGCCCAACTACAAAAAGTCAAAACCAGTTCAAGTTCTAAACTGATTTCCAATTCTACTTACATGTGTTGATTTCTAGTTGTGGTTGTGTTACTACCTTCATACTGCTGATTAATTAATGGCTTAAGGTAGTTTATTACTATATTAGGAAAGACTTTTTAATATGGAGGAAAATTATGAAATATACCAGCAGGGACTGAAATTGTAAGTAAAGTTTTGGGGATATGGTAGTCTTTTCACTGAATTACAAACGGTCAGTTAGTGGGAGGGACTTAATTGGGAGCAATCGAAAATCAAATAGACAAGAGTGTTCGTTCTTTTTAAATGAGGATTGAATATGTGATTGAGTGTAAACCCTAAAGACTGAAACTTTACTTTTAACTCTTTTAAAAAAGACAACAGCTTTACATAAATTAATATTTGTTCACAACGATGATTAAATCATGACCTATAAAAATCCAAGTCAATGGTCAACGTCAATCCTCATCTTGAAGAATTACACTTTAGAAAAGTCTTCTTCCACTACGTCACCACTGAAAATCGTGCATGACATGTAACATCCAAGGCAAATCCCACATCGGTTTTGGGGTGAAATATCTGCAAATGATTTAATAAATAACGAGTTACTTTGTGAAACGATACAGAGAAAATTAACATGAATCATTGTAACATCCAAGGCAAATCCCACATCGGTTTTTGCCAGGATAGATTCATGATTCATAAGAAATGCCATGCTTCTTAAAACACAAACACGTTTTAGGCTCATTGGCTGTGGAGCACATGAAAACTCCATAGTTAAGCATGCTCAACCGTGAGTAGTATCGGGATGAGTGATCTCGTGGAAAGTCTCCTTTGTGGCAACCAAAAACAATTCGTAAGTTCTAGATTGGCAACCCATCGGGAGAAAGCGGACAATGTTGGTGGTACGAGAAACCGTATGTTACCAATGGTGTAAGAGCCACTTTTGAATCATTCAGGATAGTGAGGACAAACCTCATTAAGGACGATGAGTCCCAAGGGGGGGTGATTGGAACGATACACAAAAGAATAACATGGACCATTGTAACACCTTAGGAAAATTCGACATCAATTGTCTAGGAGAGATTCTTGATTCATAAGAAATCTCTTGCCTCCTAAATCACCAACGCGTTTTGGCGCATTGGTTGTGGAGCACAAAAAATTCCACAGTTAAGTGTGCTCAATTCAGAGTGGTACCAGGTTGGGTGTGTTTTCGAGAGGTTTTTTATTGATTGAATACTTGATTGAGTTTCATTACAATGAGGAAGGAATAAATAGACGTTTACAATTACGGAAAGAGAAATCATTGGCTGTAAAGTAGCTGTCAGTTTCTGTAGAAATTTGGTATAAAAAATTAGAGGGATATGATGCAATTAGATCACCGATCTCGCTGATCCCCAATTTAACCTTTCCTTTTTAACACTCCCCCTCAAATTGAATGGTAGGATCTCCAAAATTCAACTTGCTTAGGCATTTGTGAAGGGTTCTTTTATTAACAGCCTTTGTTAAGATATCAGCGAGTTGATATTCTAACCGAACGAGGCAAAGTGATGATCCCTGCTTCCAGCTTTTCTTTGATAAAATGTCAATCAACTTCTATATGCTTCGTTCGATCATGTTGCGCCGGATTTTCTGAAATCTGAATAGCTGCTTCATTATCGCTCAAAATTTTGCTAGTCTCTTGTGGAGGGTACCCTATCTCTGTTAAGAGTCTTCTAGTCCAAAGGACTTCAGTAACGCCTCTCGCAATTCCTCGAAACTCGGCTTCGACACTTGAAAGGGCAACCACTTTTTGTTTATTACTTCTCCACGTAACAAGATTTCCACCAACCAGAGTAAAGTAACCTGATGTGGATCTTCGGTCACCTTTATCCCCGGCCCAATCTGCATCGATGTATAATTGAGTTTCGAGGTGTCTGTTTGGTTTGAACAAGATTCCATGCCCTGTCGTTCCCTTGAGATACCTTATAATTCTTAAGACTGCTTCCATGTGATCCTTTTGGGGTTGATGCATGAACTAACTGACTACTCCCACATCATACGCTATATTGGGTCGTGTGTGTGATAAGTAAATCAGTTTGCCTATGATTCGTTGGTATCTTCCTTTGTCAGCTACTCTTTCCTCCATGTACAACTTCTGGTTTGCAATCATCGGAGTGTCTACTGGTTTGCAATCAACCATGCCAGTTTCTGCTAACAGATCAAGAACATACTTTTTTCTAGCACATAAAGATCCCATGTTTTTACCTTAAAACTTCAATCCCAAGGAAATATTTGAGTCTCCCTAGGTATTTCATCTCAAATTCTGTGAACAAGTTCTTCCTTAGTTGGGATATTTCTTCTTTGTCATCCCCTGTAATGATCATATCATCTACATAAATTATTAAAGAGGTTGTAAGACCGCCTCTTTCTTTGAGAAACAGTGTATGATCTGAATTACTTTGTGTGAACCCATAGTTTTTCATGGCTAGCGTAAATTTCCCAAACCACGCTCTGGGAGATTGTTTCAAACCATAGAGGGATTTCTTTAGAAGACACACTTCCCTTTCCCCAAATTCGTCTGTGAATCCATGTGGAGCTTCCATGTGGAGCTTCCATATAGACTTCCTCTTCTAATTCTCCATGTAATAAAGCATTCTTCACATCAAACTGATGCAGGGGCCATCCTTTATTTGCAGCTACAGAACAAAGAACTCTGACTGTATTCAATTTTGCAACTGGGGAAAAGGTTTCAGAGTAATCAATTCCGTATGTTTGTGTATAGCCCTTTGCTACCAGCCTCGCTTTATATCTTTCGATTGTACCATCAGGCTTGTATTTAATTGAAAACACCCACCGACACCCGACAACTTTCTTCCCAGGAGGCAAGACACGTCTTTCCCATGTGTTATTTTTTGTGAGGGCCTTCATTTCTTCATTCATTACTTTCTTCCATGGTTCTGACTTTAAGGCTTGTTCTGTAGTGGCAGGGATATCATCAGAGTACATAGATGCAACAAAAGCTTTAGCTTCCTTGGATAGATTTCCTTTGGCTATGTTAGTCACTCTCCTACTTCCTCTGGACTCTTTTTCTGGGGAGTATCTCTTCGGAGGAACTCCTCGATTTGCTCTTGGTGGCAAAACATATCTCTCTGATGTTTCTTCTCGTGTGGGAGAGTTCTCTTCCACATGTTCATTCTGCTCTGTTGGGATATCTTCTTGAGTGATAAACATCTCTTGTTCTTGTACATTCTCCCCTTGCCCTAAAGTGTTAGTTTCAACGTGATCGGGAGTAGAAGAGTGAGTATTACTTACCTCGGGTATCAAGTTGGGAGCAGTTTAGGGAGTGGCACTGTCTTGGACTTCAGGTTGTGTGGGGAGGTGAACCTCCTCAGGGTAACTCCCTTCTCCCGATGCAACATATCTCAACCAACTCAGTATGTCAAGGCATTCCCTCTCCCCCTGACCACTGTGTTGAGAAGCATAATAGTACTCGTTTTCGAGCCAATCACAATTCATAGTGGTGTACATGTGGCTGGTTTTTGGGTTATAGCACCGGTATCCCTTTTGAGTTATTCCATATCCAACAAAGACACATTTTTCAGCACATGGGTCGATTTTAGTATTGTGTGATTTTAGGATGTGAACGAAAACGGTGCACCCAAAGATTCATGGTTCAAGTGTAAGGACGGATGGAGGGTTTGTGAATTCTGTAAGGACTTGCAATGGGGTTTTAGATTTTAGTATTTAGTATTTGAGTGGGAAACTGGTTAACAAGATACGCAGAAGTATTAAGAGCTTCGGGCCAAAAAGACTTGGGAACTCGTGACTCTATTAGAAGGGCCCGAGTTTTTTCTAATAGAATACGATTTTTCCGTTCTGCCACACCATTTTGTTCTGGGGTGTGGGGACAGGTGGTTTGACGGATTATCCCTTTGTTTTGGAAAAAAACTTCATTTCAGAGTTAGCAAATTCTCCTCCATTATCAGATCTAAACACCTGAATGTTTTTCTGAAATTGGGTTTGGATCATGGTGTAGAAAATGATAAATTTATCAAGAACTTCAGATTTATTTTTTAGTAAGTACACCCAGGTCATTCGTGTGCAATCATCCATGAATATAACAAAATACCAAAAATTCTGACCCCCAACAATTGGGGCAGGGCCCCACACATCTGAGTGAATTAATGAAAAAGGTGAGTCAACCCTAATATTATTAGGTTTGAAACTTTTTCGATGACTCTTGGCTAACACACAAGTTTCACAATGTGACTTACAATTGGAAGGGAATAACTTAGGAAATAAAACAGGCATATAACCCGTAGATGGATGCCCCAGTCTTCGATGCCATAGCCATGCTTCTCGTTCTGCCGTTGTCACGGCCCCCGTCCCGGTGTGACTCGGTCCAGGAGCCGCGGGCAGAAACCCGTGGTAATTATTATGTTGGCAGCGGAATTTTAACAGGATCTTTTAAAACTTGAAAATGCCCAATTATTTTATTTCATAATTTATGATAAACCCCGTAATTTACAATAAGGGAAATTTCACTAGGAAATCACTGTTTTACAAAACATGTTTATTTATTTTACTGAGCCACCACTTCAAGCTTTGTTAGTGCTCCGTAGCACGTTTTCCTGGGTTCACAGTAAGTCACCTGAAACATGTTTTAAAAAATTTTTTATCAGTGGGGAAATACTGGCGAGTCACTCAAATTTAATAAAACGACACATAACTATGAATTACAGCATAAGAGCGATTACAATGGCTACTATCTTATTTTTATCTGGCGTCGTGTCACACCCTGGTGACGATGGTCATACCACTATTGGGTCCTTTCACCCAAGTTGTGATGATTATCACTGTTAGGTTGGTGAACCTAACCGTGAGAGATTAGTAATGTGCACAATACCCCACTAGCCAGTGATTTAAGATAACCACGACTTAATCCCTATAATTATAACTTTTAAAAATAATTGGAGTATTGTAAAACATTGTTGATAAAAGAGAATGACTCACATTGCAAGTTTAGTTGGGAAGAGTTTAGCCTACTAATAAGCTTGATAACCTAATTTAAACAATAATGCACACAAAACTAGGTCAGTTAACTTAATACAACATTTACGATAAGCTCACGAAATCAAAACCCTCACGACGAATGACAAAGTATAGCCCTGATTTGGGTAGCACTTAAACATCCATCGGATTTGTTTCAATCGATCGGACATTGTATCGTAGCAGTGATCGAGTTAATACCCTGTATTCGTAGCAGCGTTTCCCTACGTGAAAGTGTGATTTTGAGCAGTTTCTTTCGTTTTTTATTGAAATTTTCGAGCACAGAAGCAAGTCCCATGCACCAGCAATTTATAGCAGAAAAATGGGTTTTACGCGGCCCGCTTACGCCTTAGCATGGCTTTTACGCGGCCCGCGAGAGCCACCTAGTCTACAACTTGGGCTAGCGTGTCACACCTAGGTCTGCCACGTGTGCGACACGTGGCCAGGAACGCTTATCCGGTCAACTTTAAGTTGACGCGGCCCGCGTAAGCCTAAGCTTACATTTACACGGCCCGCGTGAAATCCAGAAATCTTGATTTCTTGGTTTTTCATGCACATTAGGGTTTCAGGGGTCCGGGTTTTCACTTACGAGTTGTTTTGGGGCATTTTTGCGGATCCTTACATCCTCTCCACCTTAAAATCCCGTCCTCGAGATTTACTGAAATAAGTGAGGATACTTTCGCTTCATCTCCGATTCTAACTCCCAAGTGTACTCCGGTCCTCTCTTTGAATCCCACTTGATTTTGACCAGCACTAGTCGTTTGTGTTTGAGAAACTTGACCTTTCTGTCTTCTATCTAAAGCGGTTTCTCTACGAACTTTAATTTTTCATTTACCTTTATATCTTGAAGATGTACTACTAGGGATTCGTCAGATAAACATTTCTTGAGGTTGGATACATGAAATACATCATGTACCCCGGCTAACTCTTCTGGTAGTTGTAAGCGATAGGCAACTGGTCCTATGCGTTGAATTACTGGGAATGGTCCTACGTACCTTGGACTTAGCTTTCCTTTCTTACCAAACCGAACTACTCCTTTCCAAGGAGAAACTTTCAAAAGTACCCTGTCTCCAACTTGAAATTCTAGTGGCTTGCGTCGGTTGTCTGCATAACTTTTCTGACGATCTCGAGCCGTCTTTAGTCTTTCCTTGATTTGAGTTATCTTATCGGTGGTTTCCTGTACGATTTCTGGACCTGATAATTGGCTTTCTCCTATTTCTGCCCAGCAAACTGGAGTTCTACACTTTCGTCCATACAGTGCTTCGAACGGGGCAGCTTCGATGCTTGAATGATAACTATTGTTATAGAAGAATTCAATTAAAAGCAAATGGTTGTCCCAGTTTCCTCCAAAATCTATAACACATGCTCTAAGCATGTCCTCCAGGGTTTGGATAGTTCTTTCATTATGTCTATCTGTTTGGGGATGGTAAGTTGTACTTAAATTTAACCGCGTCCCCATGGCTTCTTGGAAACTTGTCCAGAAATGTGAAGTGAAGCGACTATCTCTATCCGATACAATGGAGAGTGGGACTCCATGTAAGGATACTACCTCGTCTACGTATAACTTGGCTAACCTTTCCATGCTAAAGGTTTCCTTTATGGGTAGAAAATGAGCTGATTTGGTTAATCGATCCATAATTACCCAAATCGAGTCTTTACCTTTCCTGGTTTTGGGCAACTTAGTAACAAAGTCCATGGTTATGAGTTCCCATTTCCATACAGGCATTTCTAATTGTTGTAATAATCCTGAAGGTTTCTGGTGTTCTGCCTTAACTTGTGAACACGTTAGACATTTAGAAACATATCTAGCTATGTCCTTTTTCATTCCTATCCACCAGAAGTTATTCCTTAAATCTTGGTACAATTTATTATTACCAGGATGCATGGTATACCTAGATTTATGGGCTTCTTCTAAAATCCTATCTCTTAAATTTCCTTGCTTAGGTACCCAAATCCTTTTCTTATGGAATCTCCAAATTCCATTACTTCCTTGCTCTAATTCCTTTATTCGTCCTTTCATTCCTTCAGCATCATCCTTGATTGCTGTTTCTTGAATGTTTTTCAATTGTTCCATTAAATCTAACCGTAGATTTAATCTAAGAGCACGAACTCGCTTTTGCTTTTCATGATACTTACGACTTAAGGCATCTGCAACTACGTTTGCTTTTCCTTCGTGATATTGAATATCACAGTCGTAGTCACTTAGAATTTCCATCCATCTCCTTTGTCTCATGTTTAATTCTTTTTGCCCAAATATATATATTAAACTCTTATGATCTGTATAAATAGTAAACTTACTTCCATACAGATAATGTCTCCAAATCTTAAGGGCAAAAATTATTGCTCCTAATTCTAAGTCATGAGTCGTATAATTTTCTTCGTGCTTTTTTAATTGCCTTGAGGCATACGCAATTACCTTTTTATGTTGCATTAGCACACATCCTAATCCTAGCTTAGAAGCATCGCAGTAAACTTCGAAATCTTCTGTTCCTTCGGGTAAGGCAAGGATTGGGGTGTTTGTTAATCTTTGCTTTAAAATCCTAAAAGCCTCTTCTTGCCTGGGTCCCCATTCAAACTTAACTGATTTACAGGTTAGCTTAGTTAATGGTACAACTATTTTGGAAAAATCCTTAATAAACCGTTTATAGTATCCGGCTAACCCTAGAAAACTTCTAATTTCCATAGCTGATTGCGGGATCTTCCATTTGGTAATAGCTTCTATTTTGGAGGGATCTACGTGAATACCTTCGTGATTCACCATGTGTCCTAAAAATTGTACCTCCTGTAGCCAAAATTCACACTTCGTGAATTTGGCATAAAGCTTTTCTTTTCTTAACAAAGTTAAGAGTGCATGCAAATGCTCACAATGCTTGTCCAAACTTTTGGAATAAATAAGTATATCATTGATAAAGACAATTACAAATTTATCCAAGTACGGTTTACAGATCCTATTCATCATGTCCATAAATGCTGCAGGAGCATTTGTTAGTCCAAAGGGCATGACTGTAAACTCGTAATGACCATACCTAGTTCTGAAAGCAGTTTTAGGTATGTCTTCTTCTTGTACCTTCAACTGATGGTATCCGGAGCGTAAATCTATCTTAGAGAAATATCTAGCTCCTTGAAGCTGATCAAAAAGATCGTCAATCCTAGGTAATGGGTATCGATTCTTAATTGTGACCTTATTCAATTCCCTATAATCGATACACATTCGCATCAAACCATCTTTCTTTTTCACAAACAATACTGGAGCTCCCCACGGGGATGAACTAGGTTGTATAAATCCTTTGCTTAGTAATTCATCTAACTGTTTTTTCAATTCTAGCATTTCGGTGGGTGCTAACCGATAAGGTGCCTTAGCTATCGGTGTAGTTCCAGGAATTAGATGAATTCTAAATTCTACTTCCCTATAGGGTGGTAATCCAGGTAGTTCTTCTGGGAATACATCAGAGTATTCTGACACTACTAGAATTTCCTTAAGTTCTTTACCTTTAGTGTTAATGATTACCGAAATCATATACACTATTTCTTGTTTTCTTGAATAACTGGCCACTTTCATTACTGAAATGAATTTCAGTGGCTTACGTGGCTTATCTCCTGTAATCACCACTATTTCTCCTGTGGGTGCATGAATTTCTATTGAATTCTTATCACAGAGGATTCGAGCATGGTTGGCTACTAACCAATCTATTCCTAATACAACATCGAATCCAGCTAAATTCATAGGTAATAGGTTTACAGAAAATTTATGGCCTAAGAGTTCTATCTTTTCTTCTCACAAGACCTTATTTATGTTAACAGAATTCCCATCTGCCGTTTCTACCGTAAAGATTTGTCTAAGGTTGGTTAAGGGTAGTTTAAGAGCTTGGCAGAATGAAGTATTTATAAAACTTTGGTTTGCACTAGAGTCGAATAATACTTTTGCATAAACGTCATGAACTAGGAACGTACCAGCTATCACGTCAGGAATTAGTTCTGCTTCTTGGGTAGTCAACTGGAATGCTCTTACATTCTTCTTGGTAGTTCCTTCAGCTGGTTTAGCCTTGTTGTCAGCTGGTTTGGCCAGTTTAGGGCAGTCTAGTCTAAAATGTCCAGCTTCTCCACAGTTGAAGCAGATTGTTGATTTCTTTCTTCAGCAATCTTCTTCTTGGTGCCCTAGAATTTTGCAGAAATTGCAATACCCTTTGCATCTTCCAAAATGCTTTCTTTTACAAGTACCGCAGAATGGAGCAGTGGAAGATTTCCCGGTTCCCTTTTTCTTGAAATTACTACTATTACCCACACGAAATCCTTGGGTAATCTTTTGGGCCACTTCCTTCTTCCGGTTTTCTTCTCTTGTGCGTACCAGCCCGTCGGTCAGGGTGTTGGCTAATTCTACTGCATCGTCAATCGTGCGAGGTCTCGCAGCTTTAACGATATCACGGATTTCGCCAATCAAACCCCAAATATAACGAGAAATAAGTACCGGTTCTGGCGAAGCCAGGGTTGGTACAACTCTAGCATACTCGAAGAATGTCGAAGTATACCCTCGACAATCAACGTCTACCATTCGGTGATTGAGGAACTTATTTGTCATTTGTTCCTTTTCATATTCGGGACAGAATTTTCTTTCCACCAGACTTTTAAATTCTTCCCAATTCATGGCATAAGCCACATCGCTTCCCTTGGCTTGTAGTACCGTATTCCACCATTCTATTGCCCCTTCTTTAAAAAGATGCGACGTGTACATGACCTTGTCTTCCTCGGCACATTTACTTATTTTAATTACTACTTCGGTTTTCTCTAACCAACGCAGTGCAGCAGTCGCCCCTTCGTTGCCTGCAAATTCAACCGGTTTACAGGCAAGAAACTCCTTATAAGTGCAACCAGGCGTTGCAACTTTCATTCTCTTAAAAAATGGAGCTTGCATTACATCATCATTATTATTGTTACCGCCTCCATTTACACTATTACTGAAGTTGTCATCACGAGTACGTTTACTGAGAGTAGGCGGCGGAGGCTCGACTGGATTTCAGGCAGCAGCAAGGATTGCTGGAATAGCATTGGCTATTCCTTGAGCAACAATATTTTCTATATCTTGTCTGTTAAGAAATTGGTCTACATTGTTTTTCTCAGATTGGTTAACCTCGTTAACTGGTTCATTACTAGCGTGTTCCATCTGGTAATTAATAATATATATAAGTTATTAATACAAAATAAATAACAATCACACAATAAAACCATTGCACATAATCATGTCAACACGTATAGCCAAAATTGTCGACTTTGCGACTTCCATCTTTTTATATATTAGTATGCATTGTTACCCACCCGTTATATTACAAAAGTTTTATTTTAGGTTATTTTACATGATTATATTTTTATTAATATTTATTATTATTTTATTATTATTACACACGTAGCCACACAACCACAAACGATCCCTGTCAGCTGGCACTTCAGAAACGACGTTCCCTCTCGTCGTATTTCCATGATATCCTCTCCCTCACTTCTCGGATTCTATTTCCTGCATCCACCAACTCCTCGCCATAGTGGCGGAGTTCAGCCAGGTTTTCTGTGCTCATAGGTGGATTTAGTGGAGGCTCAGGGTCAAATTGGGGGAAAAAGGTGTTAGGGTTATTCAAGAGATTCTGAAATTGCCAGTCAGTTGTCCACCATTCTTCTAGCTCTCCTGGTAGAGGTCGGTGGTGGATAATAGGATCTGGGATAGCAGGTTCCAGATTAACTGGAAGTTGTGCTTCCGCTGGGTAATAGAAGAGGTTTTCATCGGCAGGTCCGATGAGATCACTATTTGCCAGTTGGAGGTCTAGTTCCTCCCACGGTGGCATTTCCTGGGCTTGCCTTGAACTTTCCCTGATCTCCTTTCCTTTGCCTTTATCCTTGGGATCCTCAGTTTTTATAACTTTCTGTACCGCTGGTTTCTTCCTACGCATATGCCTCCAGCCTACGAGTCTTATTCTCTTTTTCGGTTTTGGTTTCTCCTGAGGTTGGGCTTGGAATACCATTGGCTCTTCAGTATCAGCTTGGTAGCCAGTAAAGGTACCGGTGGTATCCATATCTGTGGTATGGATAGTAAAGTTTTGAAGGGCTTCTGATAGTTCATTCATGCAGTTAGCATACATGAAGAAACACACAAAATTCTAAGTTAAAATTTTGTAAATTAAATTTTCACAGAATCACAGAATGGCAAATCAGAAAAATCAAGTATTTCTAAATACTTAATTGGCTTAAATCAGTGGCTCTGATACCACCTTTTTTCTGTCACTGCCCCCGTCCCGGTGTGACCCGGTCCAGGAGCCGCGGGCAGAAACCCGTGGTAATTATTATGTTGGCAGCGGAATTTTAACAGGATCTTTTCATAATTTATGATAAACCCTGTAATTTACAATAAGGGAAATTTCATTGGGAAATCCCTGTTTTACAAAACATGTTTATTTATTTTACTGAGCCACCACTTCAAGCTTTGTTAGTGCTCCGTAGCACGTTTTCATGGGTTCACAGTAAGTCACCTGAAACATATTTTAAAAATATTTTATCAGCGGGGAAATACTGGCGAGTCACTCAAATTTGATAAAACGACACATAGCTATGAATTACAGCATAAGAGCGATTACAATGGCTACTATCTTATTCTTATCTGGCGCCGTGTCACACCCTGGTGACGATGGTCATACCACTATTGGGTCATTTCACCCAAGTAGTGATGATTATCACTGTTAGGTTGGTGAACCTAACCATGAGAGATTAGTAATGTGCACAATACCCCACTAGCCAGTGATTTAAAATAACCACGACTTAATCCCTGTAATTATAACTTTTAAAAATAATTGGAGTATTGTAAAACATTGTTGATAAAAGAGAATAACTCACATTGCAAGTTTAGTTGGGCAGATTTTAGCCTACTGATAAGCCTGATAACCTAATTTAAACAACAATGCACACGAAACTAGGTCAGTTAACTTAATACAACATTTACGATAAGCTCACGAAATCAAAACCCTCACGACGAATGACAAAGTATAGCCCTGATTTGGCAGCACTTAAACATCCATCAGATTGGTTTCAATCGATCGGACATTGTATCGTAGCAGTGATCGAGTTAATACCCTGTATTCGTAGCAGCGTTTCCCTACGTGAAAGTGTGATTTTGAGCAGTTTCTTTCGTTTTTGATTGAAATTTTCGAGTACAGAAGCAAGTCCCATGCACCAGCAATTTATAGCAGAAAAATGGGTTTTACGCGGCCCGCGTAAGCCTTAGCATGGATTTTACGCGGCCCGCGAGAGCCACCTAGTCTACAACTAGCGCTAGCGTGTCACACCTAGGTCTGCCACGTGTGCGACACGTGGCCTGGAACGCTTATCCGGTGAACTTTAAGTTGACGCGACCCGCGTAAGCCTAAGCTTACATTTGCGTTGCCCGCGTGAAATCCAGAAATCTTGATTTCTTGGTTTTTCATGAACATTAGGGTTTCAGGGGTCCGGGTTTTCACTTATGAGTCGTTTTGGGGCATTTTTGCGGATCCTTACAGCCGTTCCATGAGAGAGCATTACGACACCATTCGGAGTTACCTCATCCACGTAGTACAACCCTTGTCTTTCAATGCCACGCCCAATGATCGCTCTCGTCCTGATATCCTGTAAGATACAAAAAGTGGGTTGCATAAGAACCGAGCAATTCAACTCCTTTGTTACATGGCTTATTGATAGGAGTTTGTGTGATAGGACGGGTACATAGAGACAATTTGAAAGTTTAAGTGTTGGTGAAATTTCAATAGAACCCCCACTTTTTACACTCATTTTCTCTCCATTTTCCGTGTGTATACACGATTTTGTTGGCTTGGTTGGTGTGGCAAAATCTGATAAATCATAAGTCATGGTATCCGTCGCCCCACAATAAAAAATCCATGACCATTCTGGTTTTTACTGGAATTTTGAGCCATGTTTGCCATCCCACCACCACAAATAGATTCCTTTTTACAATACTTAAAGTTTTCTTTTATAAAATAAACCAAAGATGTAGGGTCAGTGTGGATATTATTTAAACAAAATGGGGGTTTCAAGACATGTGGTCTCTCACCCCCTTTACCTGTTTCCACGTAGAAGATCTTCTCCTTCAGGAGAAGTTACCGCCGCCGCCACCCCCCAAATCCGGTGGGATTTTTCCGGTCAACATCATCGGAGCTTTCTTTCCCTGTGGTGGCAACGGGTGCTTTCCCTTTTTCTGATCCAGAGTTCTTGGCACCCTTTTTCTGGCCGTCCGCCCACCAATCGGGATAACCGACGAGTCGGAAGCATTGTTATTTGGTGTGCCTTGTCATACCACAGTGATCATACTTGAGGTGAGTTTTATCTTCCTTAATCATCGATCCGGTCTTCTTCCCTTCGTACCGTCGGTTTCCCTTAGTCGCGAATCCAAACCCTTCTGTTTCGGTGGCAACTAATCCGGCCACTATGCCCTGTGAATCGTTGACAGATGCTCCCAGAATGTTCTGGTGAGCGGCTTCTTTACGAACAGCGGTGTAGGCCGCCTCCGCAGAAGGGAGCGGTTCCATCCGGAGTATTTCCCGTTTAATGGGTTCATACCTCCGGTCAAGGGCATTTAGAAACTGAAAGATTTTTTGTTCGGACCTGGTTTTTGAATAAGTATTTATGTCTTCTGGACACTTCATGGGGTTCGGGTCGATCCTGTCAATTTCTCCCCACACCCCTTGCAACGTGATCCAAAAATCTTCAAGAGGACTTTCATTTTGTTTGATGTCGTTGGCTTTGACATGGAGGTTGAAGGTTTGTAATTTGTCTTTCCCGCTGCTATAGGTGACCACCAGGGCATCCCATAGCATTTTCGCAGTGGGATACTCGGCTAGGTTGCCGGCAAGAACGTGTTCGATGTTTTGAATGAGCCACGAGAAGACAATTAGGTCTTCTTGTTCCCACTGTTCATACTTCTCACTTGTTTGATCTAGTGGATCTTCGGTAAGATGTGATAACATGGATTTTGATTTTCCGCCTATGGCGACCCCGATCATTCGAGTCATAGCGCGTAGTTTTGACTGTTGAGTTTGAGGTTGATTTGGAGGTTATCGAATAGTTTGGGATTTTGGGGCTGTTGGTTGACACTGTTTTTCAACAGGTTTGCAAGTTGTAACGACAAATCGGAATCTGGGTTACTATCTCCGGACATGGCAGCTCAGATTGATTTTCGATTTGGAAGGGGAAAGAAAGGCTGGGATCAAAAGGTATATGATGAGCAATCCTGCTCTGATACCATGTTTTTGAGAAGTTTTTTATTGATTGAATACTTGATTGAATTTCCTTACAATGAGGAAGGAATAAATAAACGTTCACAATTACGGAAAGAGAAATCATTGGCTGTAAATTAGCTGTCAGTTTCTGTAGAAATTTGGTATAAAAAATTAGTGGGATATGATGCAATTAGATCATCGATCTCGCTGATCCCCAATTTAGGGCATGTTTGGCTAAGCTTTTTGAAACAACTTATTGACTTATGGTATTTTAAGGTATTTTAGCGCATTTTAGCGTATTTCGGCGTATTTTAGCGTATTTAATTGTATTTTGACGTATTTCACCGTATTTTCGAACATTTTAGCGTACTTTAGAGCATTATATCGTATTTTACGGTATTTTAACATATTTTCATGTATCTTATGGTATTTTAAGGTATTTTAGCGCATTTTAGCGTATTTCGGCATATTTTGACGTATTTAATTGTATTTTGACGTATTTTACCGAATTTTCAAACATTTTATCGTATTTTAACGTATGTTAGCGTACTTTAGCGTATTTTCTTGTATGTTATGGTATTTTAAGGTATTTTAGCGCATTTTAGCGTATTTCGGCGTATTTTGACGTATTTAATTGTATTTTGACGTATTTTACCGAATTTTCGAACATTTTACCGTATTTTAACGTATGTTAGCGTACTTTAGCATATTTTCTTGTATGTTATGGTATTTTAAGGTATTTTAGCGCATTTTAGCGTATTTCGGCGTATTTTGACGTATTTTACCGTATTTTCGAACATTTTACCGTATTTTCGTATTACATGAAAATCAATATAATGCATTGATTTGGCAATAAACAAACGGAATACATTATACAAATAAATTATTGTTTAAAATTACAAATCAATCAATAACAAGCAATGTGGGGTCAATGTTAGGCTTCATTAGCATATCATACCACGCTATCCGTTCCGTATAGTTTTCTGTCCAACGTAAAGCTTCTTGGCACGCGCATCTACTCCATGTAAGGTTCGGTAGCGGCATTGGATAGTCCCCTTCAAGTCTGACATGGATGAAATGACAACGATTAACAAATAAAAGTGAAACGAACTGATGGGGGTCACGTGCGTACTTTGGATCATATAAGGGAAATACAGTAGAACAACCTTGGATGTCTAATATGTGAATAATCACACCAAACCTATTGGCAAGAAGGAGTGCTGCTTGAGGCATCTCCATCCAATGTTCCCTGGGTGCCATTCCAACCCCGGTAAAATTTATTCTCTGTACTTGTTCGTCGTAGTCCCCTAGTAGTTCACTATCGAAGAAGTACTCCCACATTTCTTTGTTCGGACCCGTCAGCTCCTCAAGTAGTTGGTTTCGAATATGCCCAAAGTAATCTTGTTCAAACCCTAAACCCACAGCCGCCGCCCGAAACCCACAATGTCCATCCGGCCTGACATCTTTTATTCTTGAAATGTAGCGGTGGAACACTTTTGGAATTTCTTTTTTGTATCTGTGCGCATATTCAAGCATTCCCTCATCAGTGATTAACGGAAAGGCATTGCCCTTGCCAGGCTCTTCTTCACGTGAAGATGTTGAACGACCGCGTCGATTTAACGACCTTTGAGACTTTAGAGACATTGCAGTCGTAGACGATATTATGGAATCTTGCGATGGTATATAAGAGCTATGTCGAGGAGGGTTACACCTACTTTGTTGTCTGGGAGGCCCAACTGAGCTATCTCTAGCAGCTTGCTCTTTTCTTTGTTGTTGGACCTTCGAAGTTGGCCGCCCGCGGGTGTTTTCTTGTACGACAGGTGGTTTTTTGTCGCTCATATATGGGTTTACCACCGCCATGATCTTCGATAAGACGCTTTTCCTCACTTGCGGGGGTTGGGTAGACAATTTTTGTTTCACATATTCTAATTGTTTGTCTACATCAACATCTTCCTCATCAAAATTTGATGCGTTCAGGTCAAGTTTTCTCCAGAAAATGTCTATTTCTTCTAGCTGAATGACGCAGTCTACAAAAAAAACAGCATTAGACAATCATATTAAATCAAGACAACAAAACATTTTTTATAAGTCTATAAGTACCTGTATTCTGCAATCTCTCCAGGCGACATGCACATAACAACCCGGCACCCGAGTACAGCTGGCAGTCACATGTTGATCCGAATGACCGCAACGTGTCTATTCTCCGTGTTAGCTCGTGTTCCAATAGGTTAAGAGCATGGATGGAAACTTTAAGAAGTAGGTTGGAAAACATAGGAATCTGAATGTGGCTGTTCATTCGCTTGGTGCGGCTTTCTTCCAAGGATTTCTTTATTTGCGCATATTACTTTAGTACCAAGGTGTCCACCTTTTTCACCAGCGATTCCAGACTGCATCTCAGTGTAGTAAGCTGTTTCTTTAATGCAGCATGTGCGCCTTCAGCTCTGTTTGTTGTACTTTGCAAGAATGTCAGGGTTTGATTGGTCCATGCAGATACGAACAAATGTCTGGAGGTGCTTAACCAGTTATCCAATAGGTAATTAAAAACATATGAGAAAAATAAAACATATTCAAATTTTATATCAATTTGTATGAATGTATTTACTTAGAGAGAACATACATGTAACTTGTTGATTGACAAGGTGTCTCTGAAGGTTGAGGAGGTTATATTTGTATAACTCTTCGGTAGTGACGGGTGGTCCATAGGACAACCCTTAATGGTGTTAAATGACAAGTTAATCCCTCATTTAATCATGTAATTGTCTTGAATTAGATGACTACAGTTGCTTATGTTTCAGGTACATTCGGAGCTTAAAAGTGTGGAAATGAAGCTTCGGAATAGGCGCGGTTGGATTAGAGATTGAAAGATGGAGCATACATGAAGAAAATAATTTATTAGAACTGAAGAATTAAGAAGATAGCATGATAGAGGACGGAATTACGAGAACGGAGGCGAAAACGGTGAAGAAAACGGAGTTGAAACGAAAAAGTTATGCTGAAAACAAAATTTCATGCTGAAGCCTACCGTAACTTACGGTGGTACCGTAATTTACGGTAGACCCCAACATTTTTCGTCCACCGTAAGGCAGTAGAGACCCACCGTAACACTTTTTGGTCCACCGTAACTTACGGTGGTACCGTAATTTACGGTGGAGATGACGAGGAAAAGTGTAACTGCCTCATTTAATCAGTTTTATGGTGTCTTTTCATATATTCTCATCATTGGTCGGTTAGAGAACAGATTGGGGGCGAATTTGGCTATCTTGGCTTGGTTCTAAACAATTTCTATCATTCGGTTTGTGTTTTCGATTTGTATGAACATTGAATTGATTGCTATGATGATTCACCAAGCTATGTGTGGCTAAAACTTTCGGTGATCATCTTAGGTGCAGGTTTCTCTTGAACTTTTGTGTGTTTATTTCTGAATTTCTAGAATGATAACTTGTGTTTGCTTGTTTATCATGGTGTATGCATAATTGTTTGTAGCGTGTTAATTGATAGTGCAATTTCTAGTCTCAATCGTACGTTCTTGGTGCCGTTGGCAATCGAGATATCACGGGAAGGGTTAGGGTTGGTTATTGATTAATTGGTCATCGGGAAACAACCTCGCGTTTATATAATCCGAGTACTTTGTTCCCTTTTATCACTTCAATTATTTATGCACGAGTTATGTCTATGTAACTCTTTCTAGTTGGAATCTCACACAATTGTTCAAAGAAACTGAATCCTAAGATGGTCATTGTTCTCCTAATCTGTTAAACAACCAATTTTGATTTGCACTTAGTTATTAATTTAGTTTTCTAAAACAACAATCCAAATCATTGATCTTTATTTTGTGCAAATTAGGTTAATTGTAGTTTAATTGCAAAGCTATATAATCGACATATTTTCCACATACTCCCTGAGTTCGATACCCTCTTACTACTATCTATAGTTGTTTTTGGGATTAAATTTGCGTGTACCTACGACAGCACGTCAGGTAGCGGAATTACACACTGTTTTCCACTGATTTATAAAGGCTTCCCAATCTTGCGCATTAAACGAACCCTTGCAGTACTTCACGATATTTTGTAAGATGTGAAACCTGCAGAGATATCTGTGTGCGCCAGGGAATATTTTTCTACACGCGTTTATCAGTGCCTGGTCCCTGTCTGTTAGAATTACACGCGGCTCCATGCACTCGTGCAGCATAGACCTGACCCTCTCCAATACCCAGATGTACGTTGCCTCCTGCTCGTTTGAAAGAAATGCATGCGCAACACAGAAGGTGTGGTTTGTCGACGACATACCCACCACTTGCAAAAATGGAAGATTGTACATGTTAGTCTTGTAGGTAGCGTCGATCATAACCACATGCGGGAATGCCCTCCACATTTCAAAGGACTTATCGTGACAGAAAAATATATGCTGAACGACGTTGGTGGAAGGTTCCGCCTGTATGTAATAGGTCATCTTTTTTTCCTGGAGGATTTGTTCTAGTCGCTGCATGGGAGACGGTTTTTTCTCGAACTTCGCGGCCCTAATCTTTTGGCAAGCGTTGTGTATGTCTTTCGGAACACATACGTTCTCAGGGTTCTGTTCGGTTACGGCCTTCCAGATTGTATGGGGCTGTATGTCTTGATCTGTCAGCTCTTGCACCAGCCTATACTCATTAGGAGTAAGCCTCCTGGCATACGCGTAACCCTCCAGATGTTCAGCAGGGCCGTGGTTGTGCGCCTCGTTAAAATTTTTGTTCAGATAATCTATCCGCCAAGACATACAGCCCCGGTCGAGAAAACCTATCACCATAAAAGGGCACGCGCATTTTTTGCTGCCGATTTTCCTAACCTTGGCCTTACTCTCATGCTCGCCGCTACGACAACATTGGAGCCACACCCGGTTATCCTTAGACCGTCTGGTAACAATTATGTATCCGTTGGCTAAACCCCTTTGTTTTACCCAACTTTCCAAATCATTGCGGGATAAAAAATCCTAAAAACATAACAAGTAATTTAAAAAAATATAACAATTTTGAATGTACTTTTTTAAAAATTCTTAAAAAATATTTGATTAATATTTAAAAAAATATTTTAATGTATTTTTTATAATATTTAAAAAATATAACAGGTTTAATTAATTTTATAAAAATATTTCATATAACATTTATTAATTAATTTTTATCCTGTTTGAAAAATATAACAATTTTAATGTATTTTGTATTAACAATTGTATAATAATTTAACAGAAAAAATATAACATTTAACAAAAATATGTATCGTTCGTACCTGATCAGTTTTGTACGAAACTTCAGGGTAAGCGGGTGTCTCGTCACCCAATGACTCTTGCACGGGTGGCTCGTCACCCAATGACTCTTGCACGGCTGGATCGTCACCCAATGACTCTTGCACGTAAGAAGGGTGACTAAGGTCTCCTTGTACTCCCGAGGGACCACTAACGAAAACGTTATTGCCATATTCTTCCTGTCCGTTGAGGTCTGGCAACGACGATTCATTATGACGGGGACGATAGCCTGACATGACCTCGTGCGCGTGATCATCATTTCCACCCAAATCGTAAGAATCAGGGACATTAGACCTCGCCTAATACAAACGGTCTGCTAAGTATTTCATAAACAAAAAAAAAAAAACCAGAATAAGTTAAAAAAAATGATATACCACACTGCTATCCGGAATAAACGTGCTCGTGTCCGCCTCAGACGGCTCACCGAAAACATACTTGTACCAAGACATGTTTGTTAGTGAATGTGAATATATAACGAAGACGATATATATATCGTCTTCTTCGTCGCTTAAATTAGGGAAGAAGTATTCAAATTCAGAAAATAGTACGAGTCGTATAGCCCTATACGATGCGTATAGGGCATACGTCAATCACTTCACGTCACTCAAC
>JARYGA010009641.1:0-62548 GCA_030545235.1 Helianthus tuberosus
ATAAAACCTGCATATTAATTTGTGTGCAAGTTCGAATTTTCTTATGTTTGGCTGTATGCAAGCTATGACCAGCTAGTACCAAAATTTTTACACAACTTATTCGATAATATATCAAACAAGCAACCAAAGCTAGTGGCTATAATGTGGAAAAATATCATAGCTTTCATTTTCAAACTTGATTCTATTTTATAACGTCATATACTAGCATTTGTGTAGGGATCAGTTTGTTTTAACTACAAAGATGAACCTGAAAATTATATGCACACACATGTATATATAATTAGCCTTTTAATTATAACGAGCCCAACGAGCGAGCCAACGAACCACCTAATGAGCGAGCCACGAACCGAACCTACCTTGGTGTCACACCCCGACCACGTAGAACATACAAAACGTGGCGGAAACGTCGGGGAGTGTTGTAACAGAATTAATTGTTTCAAATCCATGGCAATTGAAGTTTCGTTTTATTGAATAAGGTGTTACAATGTCTAATCAAACAAGGAAATACAACATAATTAACTAGTCTTGCATCTTTTATTGTCACTAAAGCCCAAATCTGCCTATGTGTATCTTGATCATCTTATGCAACAGTTCCTGAAAAACACATGTGAAAATAGGTACGTCAGCATAAAAATGCCTGTGAGATACATAGGTTTTGTGAAAATAGGTTTCATGACTTATGTTTGAGAAAATGTTTAGTCACGAACCTTGTAATTTGCTTTGTTTTTGTAAATCATTTGAAAATCAATGAGTTCAGATGATATGTATAAATAAGTAAATAATGTATGGTTAAATAAATAACCATGTAAGATGAGTTTGTATAAGATAAGTTGTTTGTAAAACAATGTCTTGTGAAAAGTATGTTATTTGTATAAAATGTTCTATGTCTCAAACTGAAATGATTCAAATAACGCTACGACATGTAATACCATACAAACACTTATATATAGGAAGTACCAGCGGCGTATCCACCATGCTTGTATCATATTACACACGCCTCGTTACTTAATCACTTACTCAAACCAAACTATCAAGATGAAATGTTTAACCAGTATAGAAATGTTCATGTATAGTCAAATACGGTTCACACGGTTCACAGATACAAACGGTTCACAGATACAAACGGTTCACAGATACAAACGGTTCACAGATACAAACGGTTCACAGATATCAACGGATCACAGATACAAACGGTTCACAGATATCAACGGATCACATAGTCAAATGATTACAACGGTTCACATAGTCTAATGTTTACAACGGTTCAATATGTAGTATAATGTGTTCATATGCTGGATAAGCATATGCAACAGAAAAGCAATGTAAAACAATGTACTAAGTATGCACATAATGGACATACATAGCATAAAATGTATTGAAATCATGTACTATAATGTACTAACGAACATAGCAGGTATATGATGTGAAAACGGGAAAGCATGAATGTAACAAGTAGGCACATGTGTTCCACCCCAAAACAGTTTAGAAAACAGTAAAAGAGGGGTCTATGTACTCACTTGAGATTGCTCAGAAGTCCTAGGATAACCACCAAGCAAAGCTAGAGATCACGGAATCAAACGGCACCTACTATAGGTAACTATGTTAATAAACCGGACCTAAATCGGAAGATCGGGTAGCATTAGGGTTTGTAAACCAAACGAGTGTTGAGACTCGTGTCATTGGGTTTAACAAAGCCTACATACTAAATGAAACTTAACCTAAGTGTTTACGACCCATTACGACCCGTTTAGGAAGCTTATGCTACTTTAACGTGTCGTTCGCGTGAAACGCGTTCGGACCGCCTAACTAGCCCTATGACAAGTGTTATATGCCTAAACATATTACATAATCAGTTATGTGACAAAGGTTTAGGTTACATATGCTTAATTACCAATTATACATGAAAAGGGTATTCTAGTAATTTACCTAAGGCATATAAACTACCTATCATACAACTACTTAAACGATGTGACCATAGGGTATAACCTCGGAAGGTTATTCCCTACCTACTATGGTCACCTAATGTGTTTGGTCGGATCCTAATGATCGACCAAACTGGGTCGGGTTCAAGGTATAAGCGATTCATTAGATCGCTTACCCTACGACCCTAGACAACGTGGTAATCAGTGGGCATAGTCCCAAGGGACTATGACCAACGTGATTACACTCACGTTGCGAAGTTCAAAAGAACTTCGCATTGACCATTACTGGTCAACGCTGAAAGTCAAACAAAGTTTGACTTTCGGACTCGAAAAGCAATAAAATAAGGAAAAGAACGAAAGAATACTTACGAAGGGTCCCCGAATGCTAATCCCGATTCAAGAATCTCAGGTATGAAACAATGGTTTCAACTTAGAGGTTCTCAAATCAGAATTCTAGTGATTTTAGAAATGGGGGGTATGGGGTATTTATAGGAATACCCGAACCGTTAAGATCGTTTCATGGAAAACGTGCCTTAATCCCATCCGTACATGTGTTGCAAAGTTATGGTGTTTAGGTGTTTAAATTCCATCCATACATGTGTTGCAAAGTTATGGTGTTTAGGTGTTTAAATTCCATCCATACATGTGTTGCAAAGTCATGGTGCCAAAATTCCATCCTTATCCGCTGACTAAGCAAGTTTAGAATGTGTGGTTGTGAATTAAACAACGGCTAATACATCGAATCTGGTCCCGAATGCGAAAAACGAACCAAATGACGCGACGAATGGATTTTTCTTATGGCGAACACTAAAATAAAATATTTTAGTGCTTACATAAATTTTTGGATGTCCGGATGTATTCAGAACGTAAGTTATGCGCGAAAATGCAAACTTGTGCACTTTTTGACACTTTTAGTCCCTGGATGACCCAAAAGTTTATTTTAGCACACCGAACCCATTAAAGCCTATTTCTAAGCTATGTAAAGGATATTTATGGTGTGTTTAACTTATGGTCATGTTCCGGAATGTCTGTTACAGTTCAAATTGGCATACTTTCGCAGTTTGTCAACTTTAGTCCCTGTAAGCGATTAAACTTGATTTCACCACACCAAACCTTCCAAAACTTATATATAAGTTATGTAAAAGTTATTCAAGGTATGTTAAGCCTATTTCACTATTCCGGAGTGTTCGTTGGATTAAACTGGTTATATTTACGCATTAGTGCGCGTATAACCTTCCAGAAAGCGATTTAGAGCTTGAAATCGAACATGAGTTGATATGTGCAAAAGATACACATATTTATACAAGTCTAAAGTATGAAATACATTATCTCATTGGTTTGGCATTTGTTTGATGGTTGAAATGACACAGGTGTTACACTTGGCTCGGGCTCGGCTCGTTTACAAATCGAGCCGAGCCGAGCCGGCTCGTTTATAACCGAGCCAATTTCGAACTGAGCTTTTTTCGAACTTTTTTCGAGCGAACTTCGAGCGAGCTGCGAGCTACGAGATTTTTGAACAGCCCTAGGTATAGAACATCGAGGTTGGCACGGTTGTGAATGCAATGGAGAACTAGCAGATCACGCAACCCTACAACACCACCACTGTCGTGTCTTTGGCAGAGAGAGTAGCTAAGGACCCTGTGGATGTAGCGGTAGAGAGGGTCCCTCAACATTGTGCTCTTAGTTCGGCTTGGGTTATAGTTGCCCTCCCCGATCTGAGCCCAAGCAGCTTGGCGTTGATTTTTCGGAATCTCGCGAAGACCTCCAGTGTTCTCTTCCTCTCCAGCATCCTCTTCCGAGTACAACCCTACCATTGACCCAAATTGAGCGATTGAGATCCTATACGTGGTCCCTCCATAACGGAACTCTACCCCTTCATTGTCAAACGGATCCGCTATTGTCTTTAAGACGAACGTGCTGTAAAATTCCATGTTGTATTCATGCACGGAGTGAAGCCGAGTGCAAAGAGCAACTCGTAGTGGGCCAGTGACAATGTTGATGAAGCGGTCAATTTGGTTCACTGCTTCAAGAGTGTCCATGCACACCTGTCGGTGATTTTCCTCGGGCCTAGTTCTTAACACATCATACCGCGCTTGAGCAGCCAACTCACTTCCGTTGAATCTAGTAAATTTCTTGGCCATCTGAAAGAAAACACCAAACAATTAGCATGAAACAGTGAAATTTTCGAAGAAAACAGAAAATAGCCGGCTGAACACGACCCCGTGTTCAGCGGACACGCCCCATGTTTGCATGAATTTGGCTGGACACGACCCCGTGCTCGCTGAGCACGACCCCGTGTCTAGGCGTCTATTTCCCAAAATTCCCATTTTTCGACCCGGTCCGGAAAACTTGAAAATTTTGGGTCAAGTAGGGGCGGTTTTCCCCGAAAATGAAACCCCAATTGCCGTTTTTCCCAAAACAAACCGTTTACCTCTTCAATTTCATCTTTTTCGGTTCAAAAACAAGGGTTTGGGTTTTTGTGAGAAATCGGGCAAATCTACAAACAATACAAGTTGATTTACTTCCTATAACATGTATCTATACTAATGCTAACAGATCTAAGCAAAAATTTGGAGTTTCATCCGGTTCAAGTTGAAGAACCCTAGATTTTTCCCCAAATCTTGATGTTAAACTAAATGCAAGTACTTAAACTAACTAATTATAAGGATAGAATCATACCTTGATTTTGTTAGAAGGAGGGGAAACGTTGAAATCTGCGGAAAAATTCGCCGGAACCAGAGAGTTTTTGGGGAAACGGGGCGTGTGGAATGAAGAAACTGAATGAAAAAGGGGGTTTTATCCTAACAGTTGCGTGAACACGGCCCCGTGTCCACTGGACACGGCCCCGTGGGCGGGCAATTTTAAAATATTTTTTTTAAGTTCTCGTGTGAGTGCCCTGTTTCCCGAAACTTGGTTTTAGAAATCTTACCGATTTAGATGTTTTTCCGATGTTCGTAACTTACAAGGTACGATGTTGATGCTTGAACCTTTGTTTTATTCCTCGGTCGTTTGAAGCGAGATTTCTTCCTCTTCATCCTCAATGAATCCTTGATAAAGCTTTAGCCGTTGGCCATTGAATTTGAATGGAATTCCATTCCGAGATTTAATTTCGACTGCACCGTGTGGGAAAATATGGGTGATGGAAAAAGGTCCTGACCACCCAGACTTTAATTTTCCGGGAAATAATCGAAGTCATGAATTAAACAATAGAACTTGATCTCCAACTCGAAATTCATTAGGTTAAATGTGTTTATCATGCAAGTTTTTCATTCTTTCCTTATAAATTTCAGAGTTAGAGTATGCATAATTCATTAATTCGTCTAATTCATTTAATTGGCAAAATCGATTTTTACCGACAATTTCTAAGTCTAAGTTTACGTTTTTAATTGCCCAGTAGGCCTTGTATGTTGTTTCTACCGGCAAATGACAACTTTTTCCATATACTAGCTTATATGGGGTTGTACCTATTGTTGTTTTATACACTGTTTGAAAAGCCCATAAAGCATCATCTAATTTATCGGCCCATTCTTTTTTATTTAACCTTACAGTTTTTTCAAGTATTCTTTTTAAACCTCTATTAGTCACTTTGGCTTTTCCGTTTGTTTGAGGGTGATATGTTGTTGAGACCCGGTGATAGACCCCATACCTTGTTAAAAAAATTTCAAGTTGATGGTTACAAAAATGGGTACCTCTATCACTTATTAATGCTTTTGGTGTTCCAAAACGAGAGAATAATCTTTTCAGAAATCTTACCACGACTCTTCCATCGTTTGTTGGAAGTGCCTCGGCCTTGGCTCATTTAGACAAGTAATCTACCGCCACAGGTATATATTTTTTTCCTTTTGACGGTGGCAAAGGTCCCATAAAGTCGAGTCCCCACACATAAAAAATTTCACAAACAAGAATGCCATTTTATGGCATTTCGTTTTTGGAAGAAATATTACCTGATCTTTGGCAAGCGTCACATGTCTTGACAAGACTTTGGGCGTCTTTGTAAATGGTTGGTCAATAAAATCCTGAGTCAAATACCTTTCGTGCGGTACTAGCGGCACCATGATGTCCTCCGTATAGACCTTCATGACAATGGCGGAGAATTTTTCTTGCTTCGCTACCATGTACGCATCCATGGATGAGTTGATCAGCACACATTTTGAAAAGATAAGGATCTTCCCAAAAATAATGCTTTACATCGGCAAAAAATTTCTTTCTTTGATGATGTGGCCACCCTTTTGCGACTATACCACTAGCTAGGTAGTTAGCATAGTCGGCGTACCATGGTTCTTCTCTGTATTCCACCATTTCCAGGGACTCTGTTGGGTATTTTTCATTGATTTGCTCGTCCCTGGTTGCCTCCAAAGCTGGGTCTTCCAAGCGCGAAAGATGATCTGCTGCGGTGTTTTCTGCTCCTCTTTTGTCTTTAATTTCGATGTCGAATTCTTGGAGGAGTAGAATCCACCGAATCAAACGTGGTTTAGCATCCTGTTTCTTGAAGAGATAACGAATGGCTGCATGATCTGTATAAACTATCATTTTAGAAAGAACAAGATAAGAACGAAATTTATCAAAAGCAAATACCACGGCTAGTAATTCTTTTTCTGTTGTTGTGTAATTTTCTTGTGAATCATTCAGTGTTTTACTAGCGTAATAAATTTGGTGAAAATGCTTATCTTTTCTTTGTCCCAAGACAGCTCCAACTGCAAAGTCACTTGCATCACACATGATTTCTAAAGGTAATTTACAATCAGGCGCTATCATTGTGACACCTGTGTCACTTCAACGATCAAACAAATGCCAAAACAATGAAATATTGTATTTCATACTTGGGATTTGTATAAATATGTGTATCGTTTGCACATATCAATTCTTGTTCGATTTCGGGCTCTAAATCGCTTTCTGGAAGGTTATACGCGCACCAATGCGTAAATATAACCAGTTTAATGCAACAAAAACTCCGGAACAGTGACATAGGCTTAACATACCTTAAATATCCTTTACATAACTTAGAAATAAGTTTTGAAGGCTTTTGTATGGCAAAAAACAAGTTAATTCGCTTACAGGGACTAAACTTGACGAACTGCGAAAGTATGCCAATTGGAACTGTAACAAACATTCCGGAATATGACCATAAGTTAAACATACCATAAATATCCTCTACATAGCTTAGAAATAGGTTTTGAGGGGTTCGGTGTGCTAAAATAAACTTTTGGGTCATTCAGGGACTAAAAGCATCAAAAAGTGCATAAGTTTGCACTTTCGCGCATAACTTACGTTCTGAATACATCCGGATATCCAAAAATTTATGTAAGCACTAAAACATTTTATTTTAGTGTTTGGCATAAGAAAAATCCATTCGTCGCGTCATTTGGATCATTTTTCGCGCTTATGCGCATTCCGTCGTAATTAAGCGAACATCGCGATCGTACGGCCAAACGAACCGACATCCGAGATATTTTTGAGCACATTTTAAGTTCCCTATACTTTAACTTCATTTTAGAGCTTTGAAATGGGGTTAACGGGGCTTAAACGTGTCAAAAATGCATCAAATAGCAAGTTTGGAGCTTCAGGGCCTGTTCTGCCATTTTTCAAACTTTCTGGTCTGCAGGTCCTTGCGCACCTCAACACTCTGAGTGTTACGGTGCGCAAGCAGGGGCCAGATGCAGCAACTCATTTTTAACAGCCTGTTTCCAGCCTTTCCACCTCCCCAAAGGCCAAATACCACATGTCAATCTCTTGTGGTGGGCAAAATGATGCACCATAACATTCCAACACTTGTACGGATGGGATTCGATCACGTTATTCGAGGAACGATCTTAACGGCTCTCCGAAAACTATAAATACCCATCCATCCCCATTGCAAAACCCACTTGAAATCTGAGAATTCTCTAAGTTGGGGTGTTTCATCACCTCATACCTGAGAATACTTGGATTATCAATCTTGCGGGGACCCTTTGTAAGTGTTCCTTCGTTCTTTTATCGCTTTTCTAGTCCGAAAGTCGAACTTCGTTTGACTTTCTACATTGACCAGTTTATGGTCAATGCGAAGTTCATTTGAACTTCATAACGTGAGCGTGATCACGATGGTTATAGTCCCTAGTGACTATACCTACAGATTACCACGTTATCTAGGCTCAGTGACGAGCCGTAGTTTCGGTCAAAATGCGCATTCGTGCGTATTTTGTAACCAAACTACTCTTAGGTATCAAAACCGTTTGTTTTGATACCAAACTTGTTTTCAAACTTAGTTAAGCATGTTTTAACATGCTTAGCTCGTCACTTTTAGTGTTGTGCTTGTCTAGGGTCGTAAGGGTAAGTGATCTAATAAATCGTTTATACTTTCGAACCCGACCCATTTGGTCGATCATTAGGATCCGACCAAACACATTAGGTGACCATAGTATATAGGGAATAACCTTCCGAGGTTATACCTTATGGTCACGGTGTTTAGTTAGTTGTATGATAGGTAGTTTATATGCCTTAGGTAAATTACCAAAATGCCCTTTGATGCCAAAATTCATTTTTAACATATGTAACATAACCTATGACCTCTAAACTGATTTATCAACAATATTAAACATGTTAAGGCATATTCTACTTGTCATAGGACTAGTTAGGCGGTCCGAACGCGTTTCACGCGAACGACGCGTTAAAGTAGCATAAGCTACCTAAACGGGTCGTAAGCACTTAGGTTAGGTTTCATTTAGTATGTAGGCTTTGTTAAACCATATGACACGAGTCTCCATACTCGTTTGGTTTACGAACCCTCATTCTATCTAAATCCTCCGATTTAGGTCCGGTATATTAACATAGTTACCTATATTAGGTGCCGTTTGATTTCCGTGATCTCTAGCATTGCTTGGTGGTTATCCTAGGACTTCTAAGAGCATTCACATCCAAACCATCAAATTATACATACATTCCACTAAAAAACAACTCCTATATCAATATATTTCCACTAAAAACAAATACTTTTTCTCTCTCATTTTCAATTAAATAATATTATCATCACATTTTTCTCTCTCCTTCACTCACAACCACTTTCAATATATATTAAAAAAATTATACTGGGTGAACAGTGTCCCCCCAAATATACAGATGAACAGTAACATTTTCTCTCTCCTCCATTCACAACCACTTTTTATACCCTTTATAATATAAAAACTCCCCCTCACATATTTTGATGGATAGAATGTGAATGCTCTAAGCAATCTCAAGTGAGTACATAGTCCCCTCTTTTACTGTTTTCAAACTGTTTTGGGGTGAAGCATGTGTACCTATCTGTTATTTTCATGTTTTCCAAAAGTATAATTGATTATACATGTTAGTACTTATCTGTTGACAAACTGAATGACTATCTATGGTTTAAACACTGATTTTTCAAAGACTATAACATTGATTGTTGAATTGTACTTATTTTGTTCACCAGACCGGTTGTTAGTATGATATAGCGCTATAGGATTTGACACCCCATTCCTGTTGTCATGGAATGTCTGAAACCAATTTGTTTCTCCATCCAAATAGGGATTTCCTTTGTGGTATCCCTATAGTCTCAAAGGTGTATTTTGATGCACTAGGTCTGAATGAATTCTTAAATCACATTATTTTTGTATATTTAGTTATACTCCCAAAAGTATAGTTTGATATGCTCCCATGTGTGATATTGTACAAAACCAACATATATTTTGTTAATCATCCAAAGCATATTTTGATATGTTATTTACAAAACCAAAACATAGTTTAATATGTTATTTATCACATCCAAAGCATATTTTGATATGTTATTTACAAAACCAAAACATAGTTTAATATGTTATTTATCACATCCAAAGCATATTTTGATATGTTATTTATAAAACCAAAACATAGTTTAATATGTTATTTATAAATCCGAAGTATACTTGTAATATACTACTTAAAACTATTATTTTAAACAACGAAGGTATATTTAATGTACTATCTATCTATCGATTGGGTTTTGGTTAGTGTTTAGATAACGGGACGGGTGTAATGTGATGAAAACATGGTAGATATGCCGCTGGTACTTCTTATATATAAGTGTTTTCATTGCATTACATACCGTGGCGTTATTTAGTACACTTGGGTTAATGATATTGGAACTGAAATATACTTTAATATATTACTCATTCGATTCTCTTAAAATCCAAAGTATATTTTCAAATATACTATAAGCCTTTTTATCAAAATATTGTTTTACGAGCAACTTATCTTATGCAAACTCATTTTACATGGTTATTCATTTAACCTTACATTTATTTATACATATCATCTGATCTTATTGTTTTTCAAACGATTTACAAAAAAAATCAATTTACAAGGTTTATGACTAAACTTTATTAAACATTTTCTTAAACTTACAAGTCATGAATCCTATTTTCACAAAACCTATGTATCTCACAGGCATTTTTATGCTGACGTACCTATTTTTACACATGTTTCAGGTACTGCTTTGCAATGATTGTTGATACATGCTACATTTAGGATGGACTCGTGCCTTAGCAACTTTAAAACTTGGAAGATCATAGTTGTACTTATTTGATTGTATTAAAACAATATTTATTCAATAAAACAGAATTTATTTATTCCATGGTTATGAAACAATGATTCTGTTACAACACTCCCCGACGTTTCCGCCACGTCTAGTTGCTTTACGTGGTCGGGGTGTGACAGAAAAGTTGGTATCAGAGCCAATGGTTATAGGGAATTAGGTTATTAGTAATACTTTGACCTAGTCTATAACCTTCCTAGGACCCTAACACAAGTTTTCTTGTTTTTAGTTTTAAAACAATACCGTCACTTATTCTTAGGTGACAACCACAATAAGAACACAAATTTCTATCCCGCTTTGAAAACTAATCATCTGTTCTAGGATGATTTATTATATGGTTTTGAATCCTTTAAGTTTTCAAAATCCTGTCAAAGTTGGTCTAAATAATGTGAACACGTGCAAACTGGAAGGGTGGGTGCCTGTACCCTGAGTTTTCTGTCTAAGGCTAGAGTGTTCGTACAAATCCACATAATCAGACCAGTCACTCTTACCTGGGAACTCTTGGGGTGAGTGTCCACTTATAGGCGAGCATGTCTTCGCGGTACATTATTTTTTGACCTATTTACTTTGATTAATCACCGGGGTCGTTTGTTGCTTTGTAGTAACAAACAAATGACCACTATCCTTGCTTTCATCAGATTTGTTTCATCTCATTCTTTTCGTCTAATTCTCTCACTCGTTTCCTTTCATGTTTCCTCTTTTAAGAATGCCTCCTCGACGCGACAATCAGATGGCGAATGCCGAACTGGCGGAAATCATCGCGCAGCAAATGGCTGCTACCTTCCCAAATCTTTATGCTCAAATGATTCAAGCCATCAGCAACAACAATGCTCCATGCAATTTCAAGAATTTTAACTCGGCTAAACCGCTCAAGTTTAGTGGTTCTGAGGGAGCAACTGGGCTTCTTCAATGGTTCGAGAGCATTGAGAATACTTTCCGTCACGTTCAGTGTCCTGAAAATCGCAAGGTCGAGTTTTCTTCGAGTGTGTTTCAGAAGAGGGCTCTTACGTGGTGGAACGGGGTTATGAGGGACCGCGGTGCTAAGGTAGCATTAGCACAGACTTGGGCCGAGCTTAGGGCTCTTATGATGAAGGAATTTTGTCCTCGTCATGAGCTAAGGGCTCTAGAAAGGGAATTTGATGATTTGAAGCAAGACAGTGGGGAACATCGAGCCTATACTGACCGCTATGAGGAATTGAGCTTGTTATGCCCTACTATGGTTACGCCTTTGGATAAGGCGATTGAGAAATACATTGATGGTCTTCCTGACGTAGTTCAGGATATTGTTACTGGCAGCAACCCTACTACTGTCAGACAAGCCATTGAATTGTCTGCCACTCTGACTGAATCCCATATCAGGAAGCGCAAGCTGTTTCGGAAGGGCGACTTAAGACCATCTGACAAGACTGCTCAAGTGGAACCAAAGGAAGAAAATGCTGAGGTGTCCAAGAAGAAGAAGCGCAAAGCCTCTCAAAACTACGCTGTAACTGCTCAAGACAAACAGGTTGCACCAAACCAGCCAGCACAACCTCGCAAAAGGCAAAACTATGTTGGTACCGCACCTTTGTGCAACAAGTGCAACCGTCATCATCTAGAGCAAGAGCAGTGTCACAAATGTACCCTCTGTGGGCGGTTGGGACATTTGATCAATGTTTGTCGTTATGCAAATCAAGCTGCTGCAAACCCTGCTGCTGTTCAAGCACGGTTCCCTCCGGGGTCACGTTATAACTGTGGTGACCTTACTCACTACAGAAACAATTGCCCAAGACTTGTTAACGCACCTCCAGCGCGAGGACGAGCATTTAACATCAATGAGGCAAACGGGAACAATGATGCAGCAGTGAACAATTAGTGTTTTGTAATTCCTTGGTTGTTATCTTTTGACACTTTAAGACAATTCAGTTGTTACATAAATAAAGATTTGTTGTTTTTATTTCTGCAAAATTTATGCGTTTGTGTGAATGTTTGATGCAACCTTATGATGTCAACCCAAAGACAAACTACTCGTGTGGTTCTGTCATTTTATGATCACTTGTGATCTCCCAAAGAACCTTAAACACTCATTTCTTTTAAGAAACAAAGCCAAACTCTTATTGAAAATCCTTCTATCTTTATAGATGGATCCTTGAAAATGATTAAAGTGCCAAATAAAATCCACTGATTGGATTCCTAGTGTGCTTTAAATGTCCATACCTAAAGATAACAAATTAAAGAATCAAGTTAACTAATTTTGTGCTTATGTGTTTTCTTACATGTTTTGTGGATGTATGTGATCCATCCAAATCCTCGTAGAATCTTTCATATCTCATACGAGAGATTCATAATAGGATATCCAAAGATACTGTCTTAAATCCTTAATGGACTTCAACATTGTAGTTAAGTCCCTTGGGTTATAAAGTACTATTCTATAATTGGACCTCTTGAATGGTCTGGTTAAACAGATTGATTTTGAAAATCTGATTAGAAATATCATGTGATGATATAATTAAAAAGATCCCTTAAGTGGTCTATTTAAGGAGATCGTACGACGGTCTAGTTAAGAAGATCATGTGTTGATCTAGTTAAAAAGATCGTTCGTTGATCTAGTTGAAAAAGATCCTTTGGTGGTCTAGTCAAGTCGCTTCATGTTTATTCAATTGACTTTTCCTCTACGCATTATGAAATGAATTGTGCGGACTGTGCAAGGAATTTCATAATTATGGAGGCCTACATAATTATGGAATTCAGTGCACAGAAACCACAGGAAGCTTTGTCATGTGTTAGGACCTATAGTGACAAGAATAATGATATGAGAGAAGTCTTGGACCTCGACCAATGTCATTTATTCTCACACTCCCCAATTCTGATTTCAAGCACACACAAGTTTCCTATGATAAGTCTTCATAAGAAACGTTCTTCTGTCCGTAGTTCAAAATTCCATGTTTTACTACTACAAGGAATTCACTTTGAGGGTAAACAAATTCGCTAAGAGTCCTAACATGGCCCAGAGTTTTACTTAAGGGTTCAATGGATCTATTAAAAGGCGAAACTGTCACAGCTGTCTTCACAAGTTTCCTCTAGAATTAAATTTCGGGACGAAATTTCCTAAAGTAGGGGAGACTGTGACACCTATGTCACTTCAACCATCAAACAAATGCCAAAACAATGAAATATTTTATTTTATACTTGGGATTTGTATAAATATGTGTATCGTTTGCACATATCAATTCTTGTTCGATTTCGGGCTCTAAATCGCTTTCTGGAAGGTTATACGCGCACCGATGCATAAATATAACCAGTTTAATGCAACAAACACTCCGGAACAGTGACATAGGCTTAACATA
Organism: Helianthus tuberosus; assembly: GCA_030545235.1. Lineage (NCBI taxonomy): Eukaryota > Viridiplantae > Streptophyta > Magnoliopsida > Asterales > Asteraceae > Helianthus > Helianthus tuberosus. Next base: position 13,809 of record JARYGA010009641.1, read on the forward strand.
CCTTAAATATCCTTTACATAACTTAGAAATAAGTTTTGAAGGCTTTGGTATGGCAAAAACAAGTTAATTCGCTTACAGGGACTAAACTTGATGAATTGCGAAAGTATGCCAATTGGAACTGTAACAAACATTCCGGAATATGACCATAATTTAAAAATACCATAAATATCCTCTACATAGCTTAGAAATAGGCTTTGAGGGGTTCGGTGTGCTAAAATAAACTTTTGGGTCATTCAGGGACTAAAAGCGTCAAAAAGTGCATAAGTTTGCACTTTCGAGCATAACTTACGTTCTGAATACATCCGGATATCCAAAAATTTATGTAAGCACTAAAACATTTTATTTTAGTGTTTGGCATAAGAAAAATCCATTCGTCGCGTCATTTGGATCGTTTTTCGCGCTTATGCGCATTCCGTCGTAATTAAGCGAACATCGCGATCGTACGGCCAAACGAACCGACATCCGAGATATTTTTGAGCACATTTTAAGTTCCCTATACTTTAACTTCATTTTAGAGCTTTGAAATGGGGTTAACAGGGCTTAAACGTGTCAAAAATGCATCAAATAGCAAGTTTGGAGCTTCAGGGGCCAGTTCTGCCATTTTTCAAACTTTCTGGTCTGCAGGTCCTTGCGCACCTCAACACTCTGAGTGTTATGGTGCGCAAGCAGGGGCCAGATGCAGCAACTCATTTTTAATAGCCTGTTTCCAACCTTTCAACCTCCCCAAAGGCCAAATACCACATGTCAATCTCTTGTGGTGGGCAAAATGATGCACCATAACATTCCAACACTTGTACGAATGGGATTCGATCACGTTATTCGAGAAACGATCTTAACGGCTCTCCGAAAACTATGAATACCCATCCATCCCCATTGCAAAACCCACTTGAAATCTGAGAATTCTCTAAGTTGGGGTGTTTCATCACCTCATACCTGAGAATACTTGGATTATCAATCTTGCGGGGACCCTTTGTAAGTGTTCCTTCGTTATTTTATCGCTTTTCTAGTCCGAAAGTCAAACTTCGTTTGAATTTCTGTTTTCACCAGTTTATGGTCAATGCGAAGTTCATTTAAACTTCATAACGTGAGCGTGATCACGATGGTTATAGTCCCTAGTGACTATACCTACTGATTACCACGTTATCTAGGCTCAGTGACGAGCCGTAGTTTCGGTCAAAATGCGCATTCGTGCGTATTTTGTAACCAAACTACTCATAGGTATCAAAACCGTTTGTTTTGATACCAAACTTGTTTTCAAACTTAGTTAAGCATGTTTTAACATGCTTAGCTCGTCACTTTTAGTGTTGTGCTTGTCTAGGGTCGTAAGGGTAAGCGATCTAATAAATCGCTTATACTTTCGAACCCGACCCGTTTGGTCGATCATTAGGATCCAACCAAACACATTAGGTGACCATAGTATATAGGGAATAACCTTCCGAGGTTATACCTTACGGTCACGGCGTTTAGTGAGTTGTATGATAGGTAGTTTATATGCCTTAGGTAAATTACCAAAATGCCCTTTGATGCCAAAATTCATTTTTAACATATGTAACATAACCTATGACCTCTAAACTGATTTATCAACAATATTAAACATGTTAAGGCATATTCTACTTGTCATAGGACTAGTTAGGCGGTCCGAACGCGTTTCACGCGAACGACGCGTTAAAGTAGCATAAGCTACCTAAACGGGTCGTAAGCACTTAGGTTAGGTTTCATTTAGTATGTAGGCTTTGTTAAACCATATGACACGAGTCTCCATACTCGTTTGGTTTACGAACCCTCATTCTATCTAAATCCTCCGATTTAGGTCCGGTATATTAACATAGTTACCTATATTAGGTGCCGTTTGATTTCCGTGATCTCTAGCATTGCTTGGTGGTTATCCTAGGACTTCTAAGAGCATTCACATCCAAACCATCAAATTATACATACATTCCACTAAAAAACAACTCCTATATCAATATATTTCCACTAAAAACAAATACTTTTTCTCTCTCATTTTCAATTAAATAATATTATCATCACATTTTTCTCTCTCCTTCACTCACAACCACTTTCAATATATATTAAAAAAATTATACTGGGTGAACAGTGTCCCCCCAAATATACAGATGAACAGTAACATTTTCTCTCTCCTCCATTCACAACCACTTTTTATACCCTTTATAATATAAAAACTCCCCCTCACATATTTTGATGGATAGAATGTGAATGCTCTAAGCAATCTCAAGTGAGTACATAGTCCCCTCTTTTACTGTTTTCAAACTGTTTTGGGGTGAAGCATGTGTACCTATCTGTTATTTTCATGTTTTCCAAAAGTATAATTGATTATACATGTTAGTACTTATCTGTTGACAAACTGAATGACTATCTATGGTTTAAACACTGATTTTTCAAAGACTATAACATTGATTGTTGAATTGTACTTATTTTGTTCACCAGACCGGTTGTTAGTATGATATAGCGCTAAAGGATTTGACACCCCATTCCTGTTGTCATGGAATGTCTGAAACCAATTTGTTTCTCCATCCAAATAGGGATTTCCTTTGTGGTATCCCTATAGTCTCAAAGGTGTATTTTGATGCACTAGGTCTGAATGAATTCTTAAATCACATTATTTTTGTATATTTAGTTATACTCCCAAAAGTATAGTTTGATATGCTCCCATGTGTGATATTGTACAAAACCAACATATATTTTGTTAATCATCCAAAGCATATTTTGATATGTTATTTACAAAACCAAAACATAGTTTAATATGTTATTTATCACATCCAAAGCATATTTTGATATGTTATTTACAAAACCAAAACATAGTTTAATATGTTATTTATCACATCCAAAGCATATTTTGATATGTTATTTATAAAACCAAAACATAGTTTAATATGTTATTTATAAATCCGAAGTATACTTGTAATATACTACTTAAAACTATTATTTTAAAAAACGAAGGTATATTTAATGTACTATCTATCTATCGATTGGGTTTTGGTTAGTGTTTAGATAACGGGACGGGTGTAATGTGATGAAAACATGGTAGATACGCCGCTGGTACTTCTTATATATAAGTGTTTTCATTGCATTACATACCGTGGCGTTATTTAGTACACTTGGGTTAACGATATTGGAACTGAAATATACTTTAATATATTACTCATTCGATTCTCTTAAAATCCAAAGTATATTTTCAAATATACTATAAGCTTTTTTATCAAAATATTGTTTCACGAGCAACTTATCTTATACAAACTCATTTTACATGGTTATTCATTTAACCTTACATTTATTTATACATATCATCTGATCTTATTGTTTTTCAAACGATTTACAAAACAAATCAATTTACAAGGTTTATGACTAAACTTTATTAAACATTTTCTTAAACTTACAAGTCATGAATCCTATTTTCACAAAACCTTTGTATCTCACAGGCATTTTTATGCTGACGTACCTATTTTTACACATGTTTCAGGTACTGCTTTGCAATGATTGTTGATACATGCTACATTTAGGATGGACTCGTGCCTTAGCAACTTTAAAACTTGGAAGATCATAGTTGTACTTATTTGATTGTATTAAAACAATGAGTTCATTTATTCAATAAAACAGAATTTATTTATTCCATGGTTATGAAACAATGATTCTGTTACAACACTCCCCGACGTTTCCACCATGTCTAGTTGCTTTACGTGGTCAGGGTGTGACAATCATGATAGGTGCATTGACTAGCATTTCCTTTAGTGTTAGAAATGCTTGATTGCAATCCTTGTCAAAGATGAAAGGGGCATCTTTTTCAAGTAATTTTGTTAGAGGCCTTGAGGTTTTAGCTCTAGGAAATCCGGCATGCCCTAGGAAATTCCTGATAGCTCTAACGGAGGATGGGGTGGTAATCGAGAAATAGTGTCTATTTTTGCTCGATCAACCTCCATTCCTTCGCTTGAGATTTTGTGACCGAGTACTATTCCCTCTGCTACCATGAAATGACATTTTTCCCTGTTAAGGGCGAGGTTAGTTTCCTCACATCGGGATAGCTTTCGTTCAAGGTTATCGAGGCATTGGTCGTATGAATCTTCAAAGATAAAAAAGTCATCCATGAAGACTTCCATTGTCTTTTCTATCATGTCATGGAAGATGTCCACCATGCAACATTGAAAGGTTGCGGGGTCATTACATAGACCAAAAGGCATGCGTCGATAAGCAAAAGTTCCATAGGGACATGTGAATGTTGTCTTTTCTTGGTCTTCGGGTGCTATCGGTATTTGAAAGTAACCTGAAAAACCATTCAAGAAACAATAAAATTTATGACCGGATAATCTTTCTAACATTTGATCAATGAAGGGTAAAGGAAAGTGATCTTTCCTTGTTGCTTCATTTAATCGACGATAATCTATACAAACTCTCCATCCTGTGACGGTTCTCGTTGGTATTAATTCATTTTTCTCATTAGTTATTACCGTCATACCTCCTTTCTTTGGAACTACTTGGACGGGACTTACCCATGGACTATCGGAAATTGGGTAAATGAGTCCGGCGTCAAGTAATTTGATGACTTTGTTTTTAACCACTTCTTGGACATTTGGATTTACTCTACGTTGTGGTTGTATTACCGATTTGTAGTCATCATTCATTAAAATTTTGTGCGTGCACATGGAAGGACTTATTCCTTTAATATCTACAAGTTTCCAAGCGATCGCATTTTTGTGTTTTTTCAAAAGTGTAATTAATTTTTCTTTTTCTAAACTAGATAATTTAGACGAAATAATTACAGGTGATTTACCATCTTTGTCTAGAAAAGCATATTCCAAACCTTTTGGAAGTTCTTTGAGCTCAAGAGGTGGGTCTTTTGGAGACTCCTTATTTGGTTGCTCATTTTGATCAAGAACCATAAAGGTTTGTTCTATGGCGACCTCTTCTTCAACAAAGTGGTCAATTTCTTCTCTTGTATCGGGTGGTTCATCTTCATCTTCAATTAGGGGGTCATTATTGCCGAATGGATATTTCATTGAACGCTCAAGATCGACACTCTTTTTAAATTCCCCTAATTGAATAGATAGATTGTTGTGCTTCCGATTTTTCAAAGCTTCGTAGGTTTTTACAAAAGGTCGTCCCAACACTAGTGGAGCGTCATCAAGGATAACAAAGTCGGTTGGGATTACCATTTGATTTGTTTGGACCAAGACATCCTCAACTACCCCTATTGATTTTAGTATTTTCCGATTAGATAGAAAAATGGGTATTTGAAGTGGAGAAAAATCACCAATACTTAATTTTTCGAAAATGTAGTTTGGCATTATATTAACACAAAGATCTTTATCAATTGTAATATTACTAATAAAGGAATTTTGAAAAAAACATGGAACCGGTGTAATGTTAATTTCAAATGGATCTTCTTTTATTAGCGTAGTTTGATCATTTGTTAACTTAATGCTTACCGTTTTGTCAATTTTAGTGTTGGTGTTTAACTCTTTTAAAAACTTAGCATGAGTGGATACTAAACAATGATTTTCGAAAGAATGTGACAAGAGATTAATTTCTTTAAAATTAGACTCTTTTTGAATTTCAACGTTGTCGGACTCGCCTTTTTCGTTGTTTAACTCATGTGTCGACTTTTCACTTACTTGTTCTTCCATTTTTACATTTTCAACTATCTCTTCTTTATTACAAGTTAATTCTTCCCTTGCGCTGGACTCCTCTTCCCTTGCGCGGGATTCTTTTCTGCAATGTTCGATAGTTTTAATGTGTTCTATTATCTTATCGGCTAGGTGGGTGATAGAATAAGGATCTGGATCCTCAAAGCTTGAATCCGGATGTTCGATCCTTGGTTCTTCATAATACTCATATGAAGTAGATGGTTCACACCATTGTTCCTCATCGTAAGTATATGAAGGATAAAGGTCGTAACTTTGTTCTTCATAGTACCCATATGAGGTGGGTTGTTCACGCCATGGTTCCTCATAATAAGCATATGAAAGTGAAAGTTCATATCTTGATTCCTCAAAGTATGAGTATGAAGGCTCATACCTTGGTTCATCAAAATATGAGTATGAGGGAGAAGGTTCATACCTTGAGTCTTCATAGGATGTATATGAAGTTGATGGTTCGTACATGGGCTCCTCATAGTAGTTGTATGAAGTGGACGGTTCAAAGAGGTCACAATATTGTACCGAGTGAGGGTTACCACAAATGGTGCAATAGTCTTCCCTATAATCATCCTCCTCATAGGTGTAGTTGTAATCTTCTGAGTATTGATCCATAAGAATCACTCAACAGACCACAACAGAGTCTCGAGACCAGAAAACAAAAATAAAAACGAAAATAGAGGCTGGACACTGTGACAACTGGCGCCAAACCGGTAATTTCCGTACACTTTAATTATTATTTAATGACTGCAATTATGTGCTTAAATGTCAACATTGCCTGATTACATACTAAACAAGTGAATTCATGCACGTTTTATACTACAAGAATTACTTTATGTATTAATGAACAGCGTTGCGTCAGAAATACTAGTAAACTCACCGGTAAGACACATTGTGTCAACAATTCTGCAGAAAGAAGTTAGAGATTAGAATTGGAGCATAGGTGTAGGTCCAATGACAAGAATACATTAAAACCCAAGAGTACATACAAGGGTTAACATATAGGCTTTCCGAAAGCTAAAATACGCACTAAAAAGCACCCAAAATACACTTTAAAAGCCGAATTTTATATAATTCAGCAAAATTCAGCAATATGACATGATTGTAGCATGCAAAATATGACAAATTGATTTAGAATACTTCCCTGAGTGTTGGGAATTGAAAGTGTCACAAAAGAATACTTAAAAGACACTAAACGGTGCAATTTAGCACTTTAATGGAACAGTATTTAACCGAACAACCGGACACTACCCGGAACATCAAAATATTATTAGAGGCATTGTTTATTTATTTCTGAGCTAGTTATGGGCCCCGAACACCATAACACCCCTTATAACACAATAACACATTTAATTCCTAAACTTTACACTTGAAAGCTTACTTACTTATGTAATTAGGAAATGAAATTTACACTTAACCCCCCCCCCCTTTTTCTGATTTTCGGACCAAGCATAGCCCCACCATAAGATTTTTATAAATCTTCCCAAATCTCCTACATGATCTTTCTTGGATTCCATATGATCTTACAAGATCTCCTAAAGATCATAATCTTGGATTTGGATTACAAGACAATTTTATAACTAAGGGTTACACTTAGACCCCTCCCTACATCTTAGCAAAATTGGCCACATGGCCTAGTTAAAAGATCTTGATGATTTGTTTGTAAGATCTTGCTTAGATTCACTTTAATCCCCTAAGATTTGTTGTAAGGATATATCTTGTACTTAATGGACATATTATACAAAGGGTAATGGATTATGTAACACCTGTGTCATTTCAACCATCAAACAAATGCCAAACCAATGAAATAACGTATTTCATACTTTGGACTTGTATAAATATGTGTATCTTTTGCACATATTAACTCATGTTCGATTTCAAACTCTAAATCGCTTTCTGGAAGGTTATACGCGCACTAATGCGTAAATATAACCAGTTTAATCCAACGAACACTCCGGAATAGTGAAATAGGCTTAACATACCTTGAATAACCTTTACATAACTTATATATAAGTTTTGGAAGGTTTGGTGTGGTGAAATCAAGTTAAATCGCTTACAGGGACTAAAGTTGACAAACTGCGAAAGTATGCCAATTTGAACTGTAACAGACATTCCGGAACATGACCATAAGTTAAACACACCATAAATATCCTTTACATAGCTTAGAAATAGGCTTTAATGGGTTCGGTGTGCTAAAATAAACTTTTGGGTCATTCAGGGACTAAAAGTGTCAAAAAGTGCACAAGTTTGCATTTTCGCGCATAACTTACGTTTTGAATACATCCGGACATCCAAAAATTTATGTAAGCACTAAAATATTTTATTTTAGTGTTCGCCATAAGAAAACATGCAAAAACTCAGTTTTTCGCATTCGGGACCAGATTCGATGTATTAGCCGTTGTTTAATTCACAACCACACATTCTAAACATGCTTAGTCAGCGGATAAGGATGGAATTTAGGCACCATAACTTTGCAACACATGTATGGATGAAATTTAAGCACCTAAGCACCATAACTTTGCAACACATGTATGGATGGAATTTAAGCACCATAACTTTGCAACACATGTACGGATAGGATTAAGGCACGTTTTCCATGAAACGATCTTAACGGTTCGGTATTCCTATAAATACCCCATACCCCCCATTGCTAAAATCACTAGAAACTTGATTTGAGAAACTCTAAGTTGAAACATTTGTTTCATACCTGAGATTTTTGAATCGAGTTTAGCATTCGGGGACCCTTCGTAAGTATTCTTTCGTTCTTTTCCTTATTTTACTGCTTTTCGAGTCAGAAAGTCAAACTTTGTTTGACTTTCAGCGTTGACCAGTAATGGTCAATGCGAAGTTCGTTTGAACTTCGCAACGTGAGTGTAATCACGTTGGTCATAGTCCCTTGGGACTATGCCCACTGATTACCACGTTGTCTAGGGTCGTAGGGTAAGCGATCTGATAAATCGCTTATACCTCGAACCCGACCCATTTGGTCGATCATTAGGATCCGACCAAACACATTAGGTGACCATAGTAGGTAGGGAATAACCTTCCGAGGTTATACCCTATGGTCACATCGTTTAAGTAGTTGTATGATAGGTAGTTTATATGCCTTAGGTAAATTACCAGAATACCCTTTTCATGTATAATTGGTAATTAAGCATATGTAACCTAAACCTTTGTCACATAACTGATTATGTAATATGTTTAGGCATATAACACTTGTCATAGGGCTAGTTAGGCGGTCCGAACGCGTTTCACGCGAACGACGCGTTAAAGTAGCATAAGCTACCTAAACGGGTCGTAATGAGTCGTAGACACTTAGGTTAAGTTTCATTTAGTATGTAGGCTTTGTTAAACCAAATGACACGAGTCTCTACACTCGTTTGGTTTACAAACCCTAATGCTACCCGATCTTCCGATTTAGGTCCGGTTTATTAATGTAGCTACCTATACTAGGTGCCGTTTGATATCCGCGATCTCTAGCATTGTTTGGTTGTTACTCAAGGACTACTGAGCAATCTCAAGTGAGTACATAGACCCCTCTTTTACTGTTTTCCAAACTGTTTTGGGGTGGAACACATGTGCCTACTTGTTACTTTCATGCTTTCCTGTTTTAACATCATATACTGCTATGTTCGTTAGTACATTATAGTACATGATTTTATGACATTTCATGCTAGGTGTGCCCAATTGTGTGCATTACTTAGTACCTCGTTTTACATGACATTTTGACATAGACATTTGACATAGACATTTCGGCATAGACATTTTAACATGATTGACATTTGATCATGCATTTCCCACAAAACATAACTTTGATTCAAACCAAGTTTTACTTCAATACTTTGTTTTTGTGCATATGGTTTAGTTGAGACATTTCACTTGCCATACATGACATCTTGACATAGACGTTTGACATGGATATTTGACATAGACATTTGACATGGATATTTGACATAGACATTTTGATATGATTTACATCTTGACATGAACACTTTGACATATTACCCAATACATTTGACAATTGATTTAAACATAGACTTCTTACATTGGTTGGTTTGGTTTGATTAAGTGATTAAGTAACGATGCGTGTGTAATATGATACAAGCATGGTGGATACGCCGCTGGTACTTCCTATATATAAGTGTTTGTATGGTATTACATATCATAGCGTTATTTGAATCATTTCAGTTTGAGACATATAACATTTTATACAAATAACATACTTTTCACAAGACATTGATTTATAAACATCTTATCTTATGCAAACATATTTTACTTGGTTATTCATTTAACCCTACATTTATTTATACTTATCATCTGATCTTATCGATTTTCAAATGATTTACAAAGCAAAGCAAATAACAAGGTTCATGACTAAACATTTTCTCAAACATAAGTCATGAAACCTATTTTCACAAAACCTATGTATCTCACAGGCATTTTTATGCTGACGTACCTATTTTCACATGTGTTTTTCAGGAACTGTTGCATAAGATGATCAAGATACACATAGGCAGACTTGGGCTTTAGTGACAATAAAAGATGCAAGACTAGTTAATTATGTTGTATTTCTTGTTTGTTAAGACATTGTAACACGTTTAATCAATAAAACGAAACTTCAATTGCCATGGATTTGAAACAATTAATTCTGTTACAACACTCCCCGACATTTCCGCCACGTTTTGTATGTTCTACGTGGTCGGGGTGTGACAGAAAAGATGGTATCAGAGCCAATGGTTATAGGGAATTAGGTCATTAGTAATGCTTTGACCTAGTCTATAACCTTCTTAGGACCCTAACGCGAGTTTACTTACGTTTAGTCATAAAACAATACCGTCACCTATCCTTAGGCGACTACCACAACAAGAACATAAATTTCAAAACCGCTTTGAAAACTAATCATCTGTTCTAGGATGATTGATTACTAGGTTTTGAACCCTCTATTATAAGGTTTTGAACCCTTTGAGTTTTCAAAATCACGTCAAGGTTTTGGGTTTTAAATAATGTGAACACGTGCAAACTGGAAGGGTGAATGCCTGTATTCTGAGTTTTCTGTCTAGGCAGGCACTTCGTATACATCTCAACCAGACGCGAGACCAGTTGTGCTTACCTAGGAATTCTTGGGATGAGTGTTCACTTATAGGCGAGCATGTCTTCGCGATACATTATTTTTGACCTATTTACTTTGATTATTCACCGAGGTCGTTTGTTGCTTTGTAGTAACAAACAAATGACCACAACCCTTGCTTTCATCAGATTTGCTTCATCTCATTCATTTCGTCTAATTCTCTCACTCGTTTCCTTTCATGTTCTCCTCTTTTAGAATGCCTCCACGACGCGAAAATCCAGTATCTGTTGACGAGCTGGCAGCTGTCATTACACAGCAAATGACTGCTGCAATCCCGATCATCGTTGCCCAATGTCACCAAGCTATCAACAACAATAATGCCCCATGCAACTTCAAGACGTTCAACTCGGCTAAGCCATCAAAGTTTTCTGGGTCTCAAGGAGCGACTGCACTTCTGCAATGGTTCGAGAGTCTAGAGAGCACTTTCAGGCATGTTCAATGTCCAAACGAGCGAAAGGTAGATTTTGCATCTAGTGTCTTCGAGAAACGAGCTTTGACATGGTGGAACGGTGTGGTGAGAGATAGGGGTGCCGAAGTGGCACTGGCCCAAACTTGGGAAGAACTTCGAGCACTGATGATGAAGGAATTCTGTCCTCGTCACGAGATCAGGGCATTGGAAAGGGAATTCGATGACCTTAAGCAAGACAGCGGCGAACATCGAGCATACACTGATCGATATGAGGAGCTGAGCCTGTTGTGTCCTACCATGGTTACGCCTTTGGATAAGGCGATCGAAAAGTACATTGATGGTCTCCCTGACTCAGTTCAAGACATTGTTACTGGTAGTAACCCCACTACGGTTAGGCAGGCCATTGAGCTATCTGCAACTCTGACTGAATCTCAGATCAGGAAACGTAAGCTTTTCCGGAAGGGTGACAAGAAACCAGTCGAGGAATCGAAACCAATCGAGGAATCAAAGACCATGGATGAGCAGACTGGATCCCTTGAGCGGTCAAAGAAGCAAAAGGCGTCTCAGAACTTCGCCATGGTCGCTCACAATGGTCAAGCCGTCCCCAACCAACCAGCTCAACCCCGTACTAGGAAGCCATACAATGGAACTTCACCCTTGTGCAACCGATGTGGCCTACATCATCATGCTAATGTGAAGTGCCGCGAATGCCAAATTTGTGGACTTAAAGGTCATATGGCAAAAGTTTGCGTTGCAGCAATTGCACCGAATCAAGCCGACAACAAACCTGCTCGAGCTTGCTTTCCACCAGGTTCTTGCAACAAGTGTGGTAAGATGGGACATTTCCGAAGAAATTGCCCAAATCTTGCTAATGCTAATCCAGCACAGAGATGAGCATCTGATCGACTAGAAGACAACACTCTTTAGAAATAATCATATCTTATGTATTATTTTCTTTTGTTGTCAAGGTCCATGAAACAGTTGTTATCATTGTTAATAAATAAATCTTTTTATTTACATTACAATGTATATTATGTGGTTGTATGCATAAACAACATATCCCCTATAATACCGACAATCAAGGAATCGTATTACTTGAAAGGCAAACTACCCCCAAAATTCTTCCATTTTACAATCTCTTGCGTAAAGATCCCAAGTACCCGTCTCTTGCAAAGAAACGATGTACAAGATAAAAGTTATAATTCTGTACGAATACCCCAAGTACCACTATAAATTTTAATAGGGTACCCAAGGGTATTTCCGTATGTCCTAAATTACTGTGTACCTTAATTCGAATATTGCGTTTTCCTGAAAAACGAAAATCAAATTTTTGGTAGATCATCCTATCTTCATGGATGGATTCTTGAAATGATTAAAGTACCAAATGAAATCCACGAATTGGATTCCTGGTGTACTTTGAGTATCCGCGTCCAAAGATAACAAATTAATAACCAAGTTAAACAATTATGTGATTATGTGCTTATGTGTTCCCTTTTATGTTTTTGTGTGATCCAAATTCTTGTCATCCAAATCCTCGTAGAATCTTCCATATCTTTGGGTGCTATATTAAATCCTCAACGGGCTTGTACGTAATAGTAAAGACCCTTGGATTATATTGTACCATTCCATAAGTAGGCCCTGAGAGGTCTAGGTAAACAGATTGATCCAAAAATCTGGTTAGGAATATCATGTGATGATATAGCTGAAAGGACTCCTTGGTGGCCTAATTTAAAAGGATCCTTTGTAGATCTAATTAAAAGGACCCTATGGTAGTTTAGTCACACTCATCATCAGGTTTGATTTTTCCTCCCCTTCACATTTCAGACAAATTGTGCGGACTATGCAAGGAATTGCGTAATTATGGATGTATACATAATTATGAAATTCAGTGCACGGAAACCACAGCAAATTTTGTCATGTGTCTAGAGACTATTCCGTTCATTTTTGTTTCTGAAGATGTAAAATGACTATTCCGTTCATTTTTGTTTCTGAAGATGTAAAATGACTATTCCGTTCATTTTTGTTTCTGAAGATGTAAAATGACTATTCCGTTCATTTTTGTTTCTGAAGATGTAAAATGACTATTCCGTTCATTTTTGTTTCTGAAAATGTAAAATGACTATTCCGTTCATTTTTGTTTCCGAAGATGTAAAATGACTATTCTGTTCATTTTTGTTTCTGAAAATGTAAAATGACTATTCTGTTCATTTTTGTTTCCGAAGATATAAAATGACTATTCTGTTCATTTTTGTTTCTGAAGATGTAAAATGACTATTCTGTTCATTTTTGTTTCTGAAGATGTTGTGGAAAATGACTATTCTGTTCATTTTTGTTTCTAAAGAATGCCTGTTGAGAATAACTCTGTTCATTTTTCATTTCTGAAAAATGTTCGTTAAAGAGAAATTACAGGATTACGTCTTGTTCATCTTTGATGGTTATTTAACACAAAGTCACAAATAGACTCCTACGAATTAATTTCGGGACGAAATTTCCTAAAGTAGGGGAGACTGTAACACCTGTGTCATTTCAACCATCAAACAAATGCCAAACCAATGAAATAACGTATTTCATACTTTGGACTTGTATAAATATGTGTATCTTTTGCACATATTAACTCATGTTCGATTTCAAACTCTAAATCGCTTTCTGGAAGGTTATACGCGCACTAATGCGTAAATATAACCAGTTTAATCCAACGAACACTCCGGAATAGTGAAATAGGCTTAACATACCTTGAATAACCTTTACATAACTTATATATAAGTTTTGGAAGGTTTGGTGTGGTGAAATCAAGTTAAATCGCTTACAGGGACTAAAGTTGACAAACTGCGAAAGTATGCCAATTTGAACTGTAACAGACATTCCGGAACATGACCATAAGTTAACCACACCATAAATATCCTTTACATAGCTTAGAAATAGGCTTTAATGGGTTCGGTGAGCTAAAATAAACTTTTGGGTCATTCAGGGACTAAAAGTGTCAAAAAGTGCACAAGTTTGCATTTTCGCGCATAACTTACGTTTTGAATACATCCGGACATCCAAAAATTTATGTAAGCACTAAAATATTTTATTTTAGTGTTCGCCATAAGAAAACATGCAGAAACTCAGTTTTTCGCATTCGGGACCAGATTCGATGTATTAGCCGTTGTTTAATTCACAACCACACATTCTAAACATGCTTAGTCAGCGGATAAGGATGGAATTTAGGCACCATAACTTTGCAACACATGTATGGATGAAATTTAAGCACCTAAGCACCATAACTTTGCAACACATGTATGGATGGAATTTAAGCACCATAACTTTGCAACACATGTACGGATAGGATTAAGGCACGTTTTCCATGAAACGATCTTAACGGTTCGGGTATTCCTATAAATACCCCATACCCCCCATTGCTAAAATCACTAGAAACTTGATTTGAGAAACTCTAAGTTGAAACATTTGTTTCATACCTGAGATTTTTGAATCGAGTTTAGCATTCGGGGACCCTTCGTAAGTATTCTTTCGTTCTTTTCCTTATTTTACTGCTTTTCGAGTCAGAAAGTCAAACTTTGTTTGACTTTCAGCGTTGACCAGTAATGGTCAATGCAAAGTTCGTTTGAACTTCGCAACGTGAGTGTAATCACGTTGGTCATAGTCCCTTGGGACTATGCCCACTGATTACCATGTTGTCTAGGGTCGTAGGGTAAGCGATCTGATAAATCGCTTATACCTCGAACCCGACCCATTTGGTCGATCATTAGGATCCGACCAAACACATTAGGTGACCATAGTAGGTAGGGAATAACCTTCCGAGGTTATACCCTATGGTCACATCGTTTAAGTAGTTGTATGATAGGTAGTTTATATGCCTTAGGTAAATTACCAGAATACCCTTTTCATGTATAATTGGTAATTAAGCATATGTAACCTAAACCTTTGTCACATAACTGATTATGTAATATGTTTAGGCATATAACACTTGTCATAGGGCTAGTTAGGCGGTCCGAACGCGTTTCACGCGAACGACGCGTTAAAGTAGCATAAGCTACCTAAACGGGTCGTAATGAGTCGTAGACACTTAGGTTAAGTTTCATTTAGTATGTAGGCTTTGTTAAACCAAATGACACGAGTCTCTACACTCGTTTGGTTTACAAACCCTAATGCTACCCGATCTTCCGATTTAGGTCCGGTTTATTAATGTAGCTACCTATACTAGGTGCCGTTTGATATCCACGATCTCTAGCATTGTTTGGTTGTTACTCAAGGACTACTGAGCAATATCAAGTGAGTACATAGACCCCTCTTTTACTGTTTTCCAAACTGTTTTGGGGTGGAACACATGTGCCTACTTGTTACTTTCATGCTTTCCTGTTTTAACATCATATACTGCTATGTTCGTTAGTACATTATAGTACATGATTTTATGACATTTCATGCTAGGTGTGCCCAATTGTGTGCATTACTTAGTACCTTGTTTTACATGACATTTTGACATAGACATTTGACATAGACATTTCGGCATAGACATTTTAACATGATTGACATTTGATCATGCATTTCCCACAAAACATAACTTTGATTTAAACCAAGTTTTACTTCAATACTTTGTTTTTGTGCATATGGTTTAGTTGAGACATTTCACTTGCCATACATGACATCTTGACATAGACGTTTGACATGGATATTTGACATAGACATTTGACATGGATATTTGACATAGACATTTTGATATGATTTACATCTTGACATGAACACTTTGACATATTACCCAATACATTTGACAATTGATTTAAACATAGACTTCTTACATTGGTTGGTTTGGTTTAATTAAGTGATTAAGTAACGATGCGTGTGTAATATGATACAAGCATGGTGGATACGCCGCTGGTACTTCCTATATATAAGTGTTTGTATGGTATTACATATCATAGCGTTATTTGAATCATTTCAGTTTGAGACATATAACATTTTATACAAATAACATACTTTTCACAAGACATTGATTTATAAACATATTATCTTATGCAAACATATTTTACTTGGTTATTCATTTAACCCTACATTTATTTATACTTATCATCTGATCTTGTCGATTTTCAAATGATTTACAAAGCAAAGAAAATAACAAGGTTCATGACTAAACATTTTCTCAAACATAAGTCATGAAACCTATTTTCACAAAACCTATGTATCTCACAGGCATTTTTATGCTGACGTACCTATTTTCACATGTGTTTTTCAGGAACTGTTGCATAAGATGATCAAGATACACATAGGCAGACTTGGGCTTTAGTGACAATAAAAGATGCAAGACTAGTTAATTATGTTGTATTTCTTGTTTGTTAAGACATTGTAACACTTTTAATCAATAAAACGAAACTTCAATTGCCATGGATTTGAAACAATTAATTCTGTTACAACACTCCCCGACATTTCCGCCACGTTTTGTATGTTCTACGTGGTCGGGGTGTGACAGATTAACATGTCATAAAGGAGATCACCATCTTCATTCTTCACACCACATCAACCTCCTTCTCCCTCACCTTTTTCTCGGCCTCCATCCACCCACCATTTTCATTCCATTTCAATCCATTCCAAGGTTCAAATAAGGTGCTAGAAGGTGAATTAGGAAGTTGGAAGCTTGTGGATCTTGAAGGACCTTCTTCGTTTGCTTTTATCCAACCATTTTTTCATCTTCAAGTTCTAGTATTCTTCCCTAGCTTGAAGCTAGTGGTAAGGCTCTCTTGATCTTGGTTTACTTCATATTGTGATTGGTTAAAAGCTATATTATGTTGAAATAACAAGAACACTAAAAGACTTGAACTTGAATCTTGAACCTAAGCTTTACATATGATGATATATGAATAGAATGAAATTGTTTAGTACAAGAATAATGTTTGTTTGTTGATTACTAGAGATATTGATATTGATCACAACATGGAACTTGCTAGATTATGATTAAAAGCGTGATTTAGCAAGTTAGGAGATGATATTGTGTTTAAACAAGATGATCATCTTCTAGGTTAAACATGAACTTGAAAACAAGATGATTTCTTGAAAGAGTAATAAACAAAGTAAGCTAATAATCTTGTAAATCCAAGATTTATGAATGATTTTCCAAGAAAACCAAGTTAAAATATGATTGTTATGAGATCTTAGGTTTTACTTGAACCTACACTATTTTTATTAGAAAAACAAGTGTATAAACACTTATGAAACAACAAAAATACAAAAGAAATATTTTTAGAAAAATCATCTTACAAGTTGTAAATGACTAACTCCTTCAAGAATAAGATTTACAAACAAACAACCATGTTTTTAAGGGTAACTAAACCTACTAAATAACATGGTAAGTAACTACAAGTTTTTACAAGAACTTCAAGTTCATGATGTAGCGTGATTTACATGATCTAGACTTATGGTAAGACTTGATTGTGTTGTTGATGATTTAAAAGAAAATAAACACATGTTTTGAAAACATGGGAAACCTCCATTTTTAGGGGAAACTATGTCAAAATTTTTATAAATTTTGACACTTAGAAAAATAAAAGTTTTTGAGAAACTTATTCCCTAAAAATGTATCTAAAAATATTTACCCACGGTTTCCCTAATTTTTGGTGATAAGAAATAATGATTTCTCCAAAGATTAAAATTGATATTAAGTATGTATATTTTTGAGAAAATTATATATATTTATTGATCACCAAATTTTGTGCTAAGTGTATGTAGTATGTATTATACATGATGGTGTATTAGGACTTGAAAATACACTAAATACTCCTAAGGAGTGAAGATACAAAAAATACACATACAACATACTTAGACAAATACAAGAAAATGTATTTATGAAAATATATTACTTGATAGAATAAATAACTTGGACAAGTTATGAACATGAAATGAAGATTTAGACAAATACGTAATTCAGGCAAAAAATACAAGACACTTATATTCATTTTTGAAAAAATAATATAAGTAAGATACATAGTTAAAAATATAAATTATTTTTAACACAAGAAAATATATACAAAAGATAGTGACTTGTACTTGTGCGATACAAGTCTAGTGACTAACATTAATAAAACGCGTTTAGGTCACGACGCTAGATAAGCAAATCCGGTGAAGTTTATGACGCAGGAACGCAAAGTTGTGAGTTCATGCTCCCCCTCTTCTTTAACTATTTTTGGTTTTATAACTTCGGGGGTGAAATACATGTTACAAATGTTACAATGTTTACAAGTGGTATGATGGGTACAAAAACATTCAAGTGAAACATTCTAGATCATGTCCCTAATAGGGTACCATAAGCACCATTAATCAACGTATACATTCAGACCGCGGAACAAAATGTTAGATCTAATGGGTTTCAGGCAACCCCACTCTTGGCCTACTTCTACCAATGAGTGCTTCTGTGTCTCAGTCAAAGTCGACAAAAAGGCCTTGGTTTGGTGGCTTCCTATGTCGTGACACATGTTAGTGGCCTTGCAAACCACTAGCGATCTCAAACATTCATAGTATTCAGTTAAAGATACGTTCTACATGATACATACAAACATTCATAGTACTCAGTTACAGATACGCTTTACAAGTTACATTCAAACATTCATGATACATTCTACAAGTTACATACCATGTTTTCATTCAAGTAATTAAACATTCAATACAAACACTGCATGAATTCACACCAACATTATGTTGACGTTTTTTTCCAAAACTCACATGTATTTCAAGTAACTAAAATTGGATGTGCGCGCGGTCTTAATCATGCTCTTGGATGTCGTTTATGTTTATCCTTAAATAAAGTTGTAAACTTTCAGACAATATGTTGTCTCGTGATGTAAACACTCAAACTATGTTTTCCGTTGTGTAATGGTAATGGTGTTTGAAGTTATTTTTATGAGCATGTAGTATGTTTACCAATCGTATGCAATGAAAACCTTTCATGATCACACCTCGTGCTTTTGCCTTAGAAAGGGGTGTGACAGATTGGTATCAGAGCTGCGATTGTAGTGAACCAGGATTCCTTCTCGAGTCTAGACTACAATCTCTAGGATCCTTGCACGAAAACAATTTTCCAAAAAGTTTTCATTGCATAAAACTTTCCGCGACATCCACTACCTGAAACTGTTTCCAGGAGTCAAGAAAGGACACTACGAGACTTAGGGTGCACTGGAATAACACTTATCTGTGATTAAGAATTACTTGCAATTATGTGTGATACTTGATATGCACATATACTAGAAGTAGAATACCACAAGTACACGTGACTTTACCTGAAAGCAGTATCTGAAGGAAGAGATACGAGGATGAAACAAACTGTGCAGACTGTGCAAGGAGTTACGTAATTATGGATGCATACAAAATTATGGGATTCAGTGCACAGAAACCACAGCAAGTCTTGTCACGTATAGATTCCCTCATTACAAGAAAAGGGTCAAACGTGAACACCCTTCCCCCAGCCTGTTAAATACTCTGCTGGAGTAATAATTGTTTGATGTCACTTATGTGGTATATGCCTGCGTAATATATATGCTACTACTGTCTAGTATGACGACATCAAACAAATGCCTAAACCTGTTGTGTGGTGTTCTTTCAGAACATGGCACCCAGAAGAGCTGTGAACGCTCATGATCAACCTCCTCCTCCCCCACTGCCAAGAACTGCTGAAGAGCTTAATGCTCTACTGGAAGAAAGGATCTCCGCAGCTATCGCCCAGCACGAGGCGAACCGTACTGAACAAAGTGGAGGACCAAGCAATGCGAGATGTAATGGGAATGGAGATTCATCTGGAGGAAACGTAGCTCAGGGCTGTACTTTCAAGCAGTTCCTCGACTGCAAACCGCTGAACTACGATGGCACTGGCGGTGCAGTGGCGTTTGTACGCTAGACGGAGAAGACTGAAGCCACTATCCGCATGAGCAAGTGTACCGCGGATCAGCAAGTCACTTTTGCTACTGGTTGTTTGTTGATGAAGCTTTAACTTGGTGGAATTTGCAAGTCCAAACTCTGGGTGATGATGCCGCTTATGGCATGTCTTGGGATGAACTAAAGGAGAAGATAAGAGAGAAGTATTGCTCTCGTGCTGAACTCCAGAGGTTGGAGACTGAGTTTTGGCACCTGACCATGGAAGGTGCTGACATCACTGGTTATACTCGAAGGTTCCACGATCTGTCTAGAGTGCTTCCCTATATGGTGACTCCTGAATTTAAGCGCGTTGAACGCTACATTTGGGGATTGACCTCAGAATTTCATGGCATGGTAACTGCGGCCAAACCTGCGACAATCACTGAGGCTGTAACTCTGGCTGTCAGCCTTACTGAAGATGCGGTCCGTATGAAGAAACTATCGTTAAACCCAACTGAGAAGACTGAGACGCATGCTGAGTCGTCTGGTAACAAGAAGAGAAAGCATTCAAATCTGAACCAAGCAACCCGCAGCAACAACAAGGGTTCGAACAACAAGAAGCATGACACCAACCCACCTATGGAGGGAAAAACATTTGCGGCTGCAAACGACACAGGAACTAAGAAGTATCAGGGCACTCTACCCAAATGCAACCGCTGTGACTTTCATCACGTGGGAAATTGTCGCGTTGGGAAATGCGGGAACTGCGGGAGGTCAGGCCACCGTATCGAGGATTGTTGGGGAAAAGGTATTGGAGGTCGCAATGGTAATGGTAATAGGAACGGGAATGGAAACTGTACCGTTGATGGTAATGGAAACGGTGGTGGAAATGGAAAAGGTGCTGGTAACCGGAATGGTAATAGAGCTGGGCAGAACCAAGGATGCTTCAGCTGTGGAAGCAACGATCATTTCATGAAAGACTGCCCAGAAGGGAACAATGCTCATGCTCGAGCATTTGTGATTGGAGCAAGGAACGCACGCGAGGACCCTAATGTGGTCACCAGTATGTTTCTCATTAACAATCACTTTGCATCCATATTATTTGACACTTGTGCCGACTATAGCTTCATGTCGGTGGAATTTAAACGTATGCTTGGAATAGAATCTAGTAGATTAGATATTCCTTATTCTATAGAGCTAGCCAATGGTAAACTTGTTGAATCGGGCGAAGTTGTTAGAGGTTGCACATTGGAACTTGGTGAACGAAGATTCAGCATCGATCTTTTACCTATTCAATTGGGTAGCTTCGATGTAGTGGTCGGAATGGACTGGTTGTCCAAGAACAAAGCTGAAGTTATTTGTCATGAGAAAATCATTCGCATCCCTTTGGCGAATGATGAAACTCTCATCGTACATGGAGAAAAACGAGACGCGCCTCTGCGAATCATCAGTTGTATGAAAGCACAGAAGTGCTTAAGGAAATGATGTGTTGCTTTCCTATCGCACGTTGTAGATAAGAAGGCTGTGGAGCTGAAACTCGAAGACATTCCTGTGGTGAAGGAATTCCCAGATGTTTTTCCCGAAGATCTGCCAGGACTACCTCCTCAACGACAAGTCAAATTTCGTATAGACTTGGTTCCAGGAGCTGCTCCTGTAGCCAAGGCACCCTATCGGCTTGCACCATCTGAAATGCAAGAATTATCTACACAACTCCAGGAGTTGTTGGATAAAGGATTCATAAGGCCAAGCTTCTCGCCTTGGGGAGATCCAGTATTGTTCGTATAGAAAAAGGATGGAACTCTGCGGATGTATATCGATTACAGAGAACTGAATAAGCTCACAGTCAAGAATCGGTACCCACTGCCGAGGATTAACGACTTATTTGATCAATTGCAAGGGTCAAGCTACTATTCCAAGATCGACCTTCGATCTAGATACCATCAGTTAAGGATACAAGAAGAAAGCGTACCAAAGACTGCATTCAGAACACGCTATGGGCATTACGAGTTTCTTGTGATGCCATTCGGACTGACGAATGCACCAGTGGTCTTTATGGATCTGATGAACCGCATGTGCAAACCATATCTTGATAAATTCGTGATTGTATTTATCAATGATATCCTGATTTACTCGCGAACGAAAGAAGAACACGAGCAACACCTCAGAACTATTCTGGAACTACTGAAGAAGGAGAAACTTTATGCAAAGTTCTCGAAATGCGAATTCTGGATTCGTGAAGTACAATTTCTTGGTCATGTTGTGAACGAGAAGGGTATTCATGTAGACCCATCCAAGATAGAAGCAATCAAGAATTGGGAAGCCCCCAAAACCCCAACTGAAGTCCGACAATTTTTGGGCTTAGCGGGCTATTATCAGCGATTCATCGAGAATTTCTCAAAGATAGCTCAACCGCTAACTACCCTTACACAGAAGGACAAGAAGTACGACTGGGGAGACAAGCAGGAAGAAGCCTTCCAGCTACTTAAAAATAAGCTATGCGATGCACCAATACTATCATTACCCGAAGGCACTGAAGACTTCGTGGTATACTACGACTCACGACAAGGTTTGGGTTGTTTGCTCATGCAACGCCAAAAAGTAATCGCTTACGCTTCAAGACAATTGAAAATACATGAAAGGAATTACACCACGCACGACTTGGAACTAGGTGCGGTGGTATTCGCCTTGAAGATCTGGCGACATTATTTATATGGTACTCGATGTACAATCTTCACAGATCACAAAAGCCTACAACACATATTTAATCAGAAAGAATTAAACATGCGCCAGCGACGATGGGTCGAACTGCTAAACGATTATGACTGTGAGATTAAGTACCATCCTGGAAAGGCAAGCGTTGTAGCAGACGCACTAAGTCGAAAATAAAGGGTTAAGACCCTAAGGGTTCGAGCATTAGAAATGACTATTCAAACGAACCTCACCGCACGCATTCGTGACGCACAACAAGAAGCCCTTAAGATGGAAAACCGTAAAGCTGAATACCTCCGGGGTATGTTGCAATACATGGTACCAAATGAAGAGGGAACCTTATACTTTAAGAAGCGTATTTGGGTTCCGCTCTATGGCAACATTCGAGAAGTCATCCTTGATGAAGCACAGAAATCGAGATACTCGATCCATCCAGGATCGGACAAGACCTATCAAGACTTGAAAGAATACTATTGGTGGCCGAGACTTAAAAGCGATGTTGCTGTTTATGTTGGAAAATGCCTAACATGTGCTAAGGTTAAGGCTGAATATCAGAAACCGTCCGGCCTACTACAACAACCAGAGATACCCATGTGGAAGTGGGAACAAATCTCGATGGACTTCATAACAAAATTACCCAGGACCCCTAGGGGGCACGATATGATATGGGTGATAGTTGATCGATTGACGAAATCTGTGAATTTCCTACCAATCCGAGAGAAGGATAACACTGGAAAGCTTGCTGAGATATACTTGAAAGAAATCGTGGCACGTCATGGAGTACCTATCTCAATTATTTCAGAGAGGGATGGACGTTTTGCCTCAAGAATCTGGCAATCCTTTCAGGAAGCCTTTGGATCTCAGCTAGATCTAAGCATGGCATTTCATCCGCAAACAGACGGCCAGAGCGAACGAACCATACAAACATTAGAAGATATGCTTCGCGCATGTGTCATGGACCTAGGCGGCAGCTAGGATACTCATCTACCTTTAGTTGAGTTTTCCTACAATAACAGTTATCATACGAGCATAAAAGTCGCACCGTTCGAAGCTCTGTATGGCCGCAAGTGCCGATCGCCCTTATGTTGGGCAGACGCTGGAGATAAACGTATGGTTGGTCCTGAACTTGTACAAGAGACAACCGACAAGATTATGCAGATCAGAGAGTGCATGAAGGCGGCTCGAGATCGACAAAAGAGCTACGCTGATCGAAGACGAAAACCATTACAGTTCGAGGTGGGAGACAAATTATTGTTAAAGGTCTCACCTTGGAAGGGCGTAGTAAGGTTTGGAAAGCGTGGAAAGCTGAATCCACGATACATCGGACCATTCAAGATTTTGGAAAGAATTGGCACCGTGGCATACAAGTTGGAGTTACCGGAAGAACTTCATGGAGTACATGATATGTTCCATGTATCCAACCTCAAGAAGAGTCCAACACAAGAAGACGTGATCATCCCTGCGAATGAAGTGCATATTGATGACACCCTCCGATTTACAGAACAACCCGTTGAGGTTACCGACTGGAAAGCAACAAGACCAGGAGGAGCAGTGTGAAACTTGTCAAAGTACGTTGGGACTCTAAGCACGGACCCGAATACACGTGGGAACATGAAGACCAATTTAAATAAAGGTACCCCCACCTGTTCAAGAAGACTCCTACAAGAGCCAGCTCAGCCTGAATTTCGGGACGAAATTCTTTTAACGGGGGGAGACTGTGACAACTGGCACCAAACCGGTAATTTCCGTACACTTTAATTATTATTTAATGACTGCAATTATGTGCTTAAATATCAACATTGCCTGATTACATACTAAACAAGTGAATTCATGCACTTTTTATACTACAAGAATTACTTTATGCATTAATGAACAGCATTGCGTCAGAAATACTAGTAAACTCACCGGTAAGACACATTGTGTCAACA
Source organism: Helianthus tuberosus (assembly GCA_030545235.1). NCBI lineage: Eukaryota > Viridiplantae > Streptophyta > Magnoliopsida > Asterales > Asteraceae > Helianthus > Helianthus tuberosus. The sequence goes on from JARYGA010009641.1 coordinate 38,460, forward strand.
ATTCTGCAGAAAGCAGTTAGACAATAGAATTGGAGCCTAGGTGTAGGTCCAATAACAAGAATACATTAAAACCCAAGAGTACATACAAGGGTTAACATATAGGCTTTTCGGAAGCTAAAATATGCACTAAAAAGCACCCGAAATACACTTTAAAAGCTGAATTTTATATAATTCAGCAAAATTCAGCAATATGACAAGATTGTAGCATGCAAAATATGACAAATTGATTCAGAATATTTCCCTGAGTGTTGGGAATTGAAAGTGTCACAAAATAATACTTAAAAGACACTAAACGGTGCAATTTAGTACTTTAATGGAACGGTATTTAACCGAACAACCGGACACTACCCGGAACATCAAAATATTATTAGAAGCATTGTGTATTTATTTCTGAGCTAGTTATGGTCCCCGAACACCATAACACCCCTTATAACACAATAACACATTTAATTCCTAAACTTTACACTTGAAAGCTTACTTACTTATGTAATTAGGAAATGAAATTTACACTTAACCCCCCCCCCTTTTGCTGATTTTCGGACCAAGCATGGCCCCACCATAAGATTTTTATAAATCTTCCCAAATCTCCTACATGATCTTTCTTGGATTCCATATGATCTTACAAGATCTCCTAAAGATCATAATCTTGGATTTGGATTACAAGACAATTTTATAACTAAAGGTTACACTTAGACCCCTCCCTACATCTTAACAAAATCGGCCACATGGCCTAGTTAAAAGATCTTGATGATTTGTTTGTAAGATCTTGCTTAGATTCACTTTGATCCCCTAAGATTTGTTGTAAGGATATGTCTTGTACTTAATGGACATATTATACAAAGGGTAATGGATTAACATGTCATAAAGGAGATCACCATTTTCATTCTTCACACCACATCAACCTCCTTCTCCCTCACCTTGTTCTCGGCCTCCATCCACCCACCATACATCCACCATTTTCATTCCATTTCAATCCATTCCAAGGTTCACATAAGGTTCTAGAAGGTGAATTAGGAAGTTGGAAGCTTGTGGATCTTGAAGGACCTTCTTCGTTTGCTTTTATCCAACCATTTTGTCATCTTCAAGTTCTAGTATTCTTCCCTAGCTTGAAGCTAGTGGTAAGGCTCTCTTGATCTTGGTTTATGTAACAACCCTCGGTAAAATCAATACCCTTATAATATTTCTGACTTTTTAATATACTATAAAATGTCTCCATATGTCTTATATCATACCCCGTATGCGAAAACCGAGCCCAAATTATGTTATAATTTATAAAAATAAAATAAAAATATGAAATATAAGTTGAGGCGGGCCGCCTAGACCCACCCCAACATATCAAGCGGGCCGAATTAGGACCAGAGTTTGACTCCGCTGACTTCTTTAGTTAATGCGGGCCGCTTGAACTAAAGTTTATACTAATGCGGGCCGCGTGGACTCATAACACGCGATTGCACCAGAGGTCGACACGTGTCGACATCGTGTCAAGTCTACTAGCTGACTGGTCAAAGCTATAGGTGGACGCGGGCCGCCTGAGGGTTAGCCTTATCTGAAGCGGGCCGCGTGGAGACCAGATTACACAACTATAAATAGAACGCATCAGACTTCGTTTTCCGTCGCTCACTTTTCATTTCTCAATCTCAAATTCTGTAGTAGAGGCATTATAGTTGGGTACTATACCCCTAATTAGCGAGGTTCTGCTCCATTGTAAGTATTATAACCCCGGTTTCATAACAGTTACGCTGCCCGATTGATTTAGGGTTCCGTAACAACTGTCGTGGTTCTGCCCGACGTAGTTGTTGGAATGCCGTCTCGGGGAGGGTATTATTAATAATTTCAAAGGGTTATGGTACTAATCAATGTACATTTGTATAAATTATAGATTATAGCCAGGAAACCCTTACGAAAAGCCTAAGACAGCAATGTGAGTTTATCCTCTTTTTGTTAATGTTTTTGGTAATGTTTTACCCAACCTTAAATGTTTTACTATGAAATTAAGCGATGATTGAGTCTTTGTAGTTCTTCAATTACTGCCGGTATTATGGGGTTTTGTATACAAAATTTACTACGAGTAGTAGTAAGTCTGAATGACAGTGCATTACCATTGGACGACGAGTTAGCCAATGGGTAATTTGACCATAGCCATAGATCCGGTCGACTGGCAAATACTGAATGAGTAATTGTGTAGAAATAAACAATGTGATCGCTCTCAATACTGTTTTAATTGATAAAATGTTTCTTGATTAAACTGGGAGTCACTCACCAGTATTTCCGACTGACAAATGTTTTTAAAACGCGTTACAGGTAACACAATGTGAACAGCCAATTAATGAAAAGCCAGCTGGAGAGCACTGAAGGCTTGGGAAAATGTGGCTATAAAAGTTACCTAATAAACGATGTTTTAAATTCAATAAAATAGGGTTTGTCCCTATAAATGTATTGTAATAAGAAACTTGGGGTTTTGCCCATGTATTTATTAATATCAAGTATGGTGGTTTTACTCTGATAAACATTTCCTAACTACGGTCCTGATGTAAATTCCGCTGCGAGACTAAATAAACTGATACCACCAAAAATCTGTGATCACGTCCGCCCGTTCCCGGGGATCAGGGATCGGGGGTTGTGACAGAAGGTGGTATCAGAGCCTAGCCACTGGTTCAAGCCAAAGAAGTGTTCTGTTGACACTTAAATTATAAAATTTGGTGTTAGGAAATAAATTATGGAAATACATGCATAACTGTAATTATGTGTTATGTGTTATTTGACTATATGTTAGTTTTCAGTATGAGTGATCAAGGACCATCAGACGTAAATCGTCAGTTAGCTGATTCACCTAGGAGTGAAGGTACATCATCCCAGCCTGCCCTTTCTGGGTATATTGCTGATCAGGAAGATGGAATATTTGCCTTTAGAGCTCAATCTGAAGAACCATTTCCTACTAAGAAACGAGGATGGTTTAGTAAAGAAGCTTTTGCTCGTAGAAAGAGGATGAGAAAATTGCAACAGCAAAGGGCTTTAGCAGCTATTAAGAGAGAGACAGATGCTCATACTCAAGATATGCTAAATAGAAGCCTAGCAAATTTCCATATCTTAGCTACAACTGCTGCTGACCCAGGTCTGGAACAACTAGTAGCCCCACAACCACAAAACCCAGAACAACCCATGGAAATAGAAAACCAGGAAAACCAAGTAGAGATGCACGACTTTAACCCAGAAGAAATCCCCCGGGTACCTGCACCAAACCCACTAGACCCGAATTACGACCCCTGGTGGGATGATAATAGGGACTTTGTGCAACGTTACCCTATCCAGGATTATCCACCCATACAGAATATAGAAGCTTACCCAGGTATGGACCCTTTAGATCCCTATAACCAAGATGATTATATTAGGGAAATATTAGAGGATCCTTACCAATTTCATGAACTGTCACCCCCATATCAGGAAAATGTACCCCAGATTCCAAACCCAGTCCGAGAACCTGCACCCCCAATGAGTGTAGAAAACGTGCAAGAACTTAGGACTTTCGGGGAGGAGATCTTAGAAAGCAGTGAGAGGATGCGTCAGGTGGGAGAGCGTCTCGTATGGAAATACGATGAGCGCAATATGGATTTCTGGATAAATCCATATCCATGAATGTTAGAATGGAGGAAGCAGTAGTAATAATAATATAATAATAAAATAAAATAAGATATGTGTGTACGGATGCATATTATTATTTTATTTCTGTTGGTATTGTAATTTCATTTCTGTACTAGTGTACGCATAAGTATATGAAAAGAGTAAAAGTAGCAATGATCTACGCTTTTGACAAAACTGCGTGTCATGTGATTAATTATATTAATATATTATTTGTGATATTAATATGGGATAAATGTTTAAAATTCAGATGGCCGACCAAGAAAATCAAGTCAATTTGGATAATAACCCAGAAATCCAGAATGATAATATTCAGAATGACGATAATCTGAATAATGAGAACCCAAACAACAATAACAATGGAAATCAAGTGGACAATAGTGCTATCCAACATATAGTGGCACAGGGAATTATAGATGCTATACCATTTATACTTCAAACTGTTAAGGATGCTGATAATAAAAGTAAGCATAGCAGTAAACGACCTGTTGATCCAGAAAACAGTGTAAACAATGGACCGGTACTTCAAATGCCTATTCCTAAAAGAAGAAGAACCATGCCTTATGGTTGTTCTTATAAAGAATTCTGGTCTTGTAAACCAATGGAATTCTCGGGCAATGAAGGGGCCATTGCAACTTTACGCTGGATAGAGAAGACTGAGGCAGTCTTAAGGATTAGTAAGTGTGCTGAAGAAGATAGAATACTGTTTGCTTCTAATCTGTTTAAGAATGCAGCACTAGAATGGTGGAATACTATCCTCCAAACAAAAGGAAGTGATAGAACCTATAATATGGAATGGGAAGAATTTAAGGACAAGGTAGAAAGGAAATTCTGCCCACCCAATGAGAAAGAACAGATAGCAAACAAATTCTTAAATCTTAGAATGACTGGTGTAGATAGCAAAGGATACACTAAGTTATTTTTTGAATATGCTAGGATAGTGCCAACTCTTGCATCACCAGAACCAGTGTTAATCTCCCGTTATATTTGGGGATTAATTGGAGAAATTAGACATGTAGTCAAGGCAGCTAGACCACAAACGATAGAGGAAGCTGTAGAACTAGCCAATACATTGACTGATGAATTAGTCCGTACCCGAGAAGAGGATCAAAGAAGGAGCCTAACCCAGAAGTTTACCCAAGAATTTCGTTCTGGAAATTCTAACCGTGGGAAAAATCTAGGTTCTACCTCTGCACCTTACTGTAGGTACTGCAAAAGAAAACATTCTGGGAGATGTTCCATATACTGTAACTTTTGCAAAATGTCGGGACACAAGGAAGAAAACTGCAGGAAGAAAGCTAATAGCAGGGTATGTTACAATTGCGGAGAACCAGGTCATATCAAGCTAAATTGCCCAAAATTAGCTCCAGCTCCAGATAACAAGAATACTAAAAATGCTAGAGCATTTGTTCTGACTGCAGAAGAAGCCAAGATGATTCCAGATGTTATAGCTGGTACGTTTTTAGTTAATGATGTCTTTGCTAAAGTATTATTTGACTCTGGTGCAAACCAAAGTTTTATTAATACATCGTTTTGCAAAATTGTAAATCAGTCATTAACTAAACTACCACATGAATGTGTAGTAGAGACAGCCAATGGAGAAACCATTAGGATTTCTGAAATCTTGCAGGGAGCAAGCATAGAAATTTTAAATCAGAAATTTATTGCAAATCTTTATCCCATGAATCTGGTAGGATTCAATGTTGTTTTAGGAATGGACTGGTTAATAGCCAATAAAGCTAGTATTTTATGTGATCAAAAGTTAATCCAAATAAATTCATCAAAAGGTAAAAAGATCACAGTTAAAGGAGATAAGCTTTCTAGATCTACAAAATTCATATCTGTGATGAAAACTGCAAGTTGTATAAGAAAAGGTTCTATAGTGTATTTGATTTCTATAATCACTAACACTAAAGAAAAAGAACTAAAAGATATTCCAGTAGTATGTCAGTTTTCAGATATTTTTCCAGAAGAATTACCAGGACTACCTCCGGACAGAGAAGTTGAATTCAGAATTCACTTAATACCAGGAACATCACCGATTGCCAAAGCACCTTACCGTTTGGCGCCTGCAGAAATGCAAGAATTGAAGAAACAATTAGATGAATTATTGGAAAAAGGATTCATACAGCCAAGTTCATCGCCATGGGGAGCGCCAATACTGTTCGTTAAAAAGAAGGACGGCTCAATGTTATGTGCATTGATTACCGTGAATTAAACAAAGTCACGATTAAGAATCGTTACCCATTACCGAGAATCGATGATCTGTTTGATCAGCTACAAGGAGCTCGATTTTTCTCAAAAATCGATTTAAGGTCAGGATATCATCAATTAAAAGTGCAGGAAGAGGATATTCCTAAAACTGCTTTTAGGACAAGGTATGGTCATTATGAATTCACTGTCATGCCATTTGGTTTAACCAATGCTCCAGCTGCATTTATGGACATGATGAACCGAATATGTAAGCCATATTTGGATAAATTCATAATTGTATTTATAGATGATATTCTAATTTATTCTAAGAATAAAGAGGATCATGCAAGACATTTGCACGCACTTTTAAGTCTGTTAAGAAAGGAAAAACTTTATGCTAAGTTTTCAAAGTGCGAATTTTGGTTAGAACAGGTACAATTCCTTGGACATTTAGTCAATCATGAAGGAATTCATGTAGATCCAACAAAAATCGAGGCGATTATGAAATGGAAAACCCCTGAGTCACCAACCGAGGTTAGAAGTTTCTTAGGATTGGCAGGTTATTATAGAAGATTTATTAAAGATTTTTCTAGAATAGCCATTCCCTTAACTAATCTAACCTGTAAATCTGTTAAGTTTGAATGGGGATTAAAACAAGAAGAAGCCTTTAGAATTCTTAAGCAAAGATTGACCCATACACCTATATTAGCATTACCAGAAGGAACTGAAGACTTTGTAGTCTATTGTGATGCTTCCAAATTAGGTTATGGATGTGTGTTGATGCAACGACAAAAGGTTATAGCTTATGCATCTAGACAACTTAAGAATCATGAAGAGAATTATTCAACCCATGATTTAGAATTAGGAGCTATAATTTTTGCTCTTAAAATTTGGAGACATTACCTTTACGGTAGTAAGTTTACCATATTTACTGATCATAAGAGTTTAAGGTATGTTTTCGGACAGAAGGAGTTGAATATGAGACAAAGACGCTGGATGGAATTTCTTAGTGACTATGATTGTAATATCCAGTATCATGAAGGAAAAGCAAATGTAGTGGCAGATGCTTTAAGTCGAAAATATCATGAAAAGCCAAAAAGGATACGTTCTCTTAAATTAAATCTGCAAGTAGATTTAAATGATCAGATAAGAGAAGCACAAGAATCAATAATTAAGGATGATTCTGAAAAATTAAAAGGTATGCTAAAAGAATTGGAACAAGGAACAGATAGAATTTGGAGGTTCCATAAAAAGAGAATGTGGATACCTAAATTAGGAAACCTGCGTAATCGTATATTAGAAGAAGCTCATAAGTCTAAATACACGATGCATCCAGGAAGTGATAAAATGTACCAGGATTTAAGGAAAAATTTCTGGTGGATAGGAATGAAGAAGGACATAGCAATTTATGTTTCTAAATGTTTAACTTGCTCACAAGTTAAAGCTGAACATCAGAAACCCTCAGGTTTGTTACAGCAATTAGAAATGCCGGTGTGGAAATGGGAATTAATAACAATGGATTTTGTTACTAAATTACCCAAAACAAGGAAAGGAAATGATACAATCTGGGTGATTGTAGATAGATTAACCAAGTCAGCTCATTTCTTACCAATGAAGAAAACAATTAGTATGGAACAATTATCTAAATTGTATGTAAATGAAATTGTTTCTTTACATGGCATTCCTTTATCAATTGTTTCTGACAGAGATAGTCGATTTACATCTCATTTTTGGTCAAGTTTCCAAAAGGCAATGGGAACCAAGTTAAAACTAAGCACGGCTTATCACCCACAAACGGATGGACAAAGTGAAAGAACAATTCAGACAATGGAAGACATGCTTAGAGCTTGTGTAATTGACTTTGGAGGTAATTGGGACGATCACTTACCTTTAATAGAATTTTCTTATAATAACAGTTATCACACAAGTATCAATGCTGCACCATTCGAAGCACTTTATGGACGAAAGTATCGAACCCCAGTCTGTTGGGCAGAAATTGGGGAACAGCAACTATCTGGACCTGAAATAGTGCAGGAAACAACTGATAAGATTATTCAAGTCAAGGAACGACTGAAAACGGCACGTGATCGACAAAAGAGTTATGCTGATAACCGATGCAAGCCGTTAGAATTTCAAGTAGGAGATAAAGTGTTGTTGAAAGTCTCTCCTTGGAAAGGAGTGGTAAGATTCATCAAACGGGGAAAACTAAGTCCCAGGTATGTTGGACCTTTTAAGATTATTAGAAGAATAGGATCTGTAGCCTATCAGCTACAATTGCCAGAGGAAATGGCAGGAATACATAATGTGTTTCATGTATCTAATCTTAAAAAGTGTTTAGCTGATGAATCACTGATAGTGCCTCTTAAGGATATAGAGGTAAATGAACAATTCAAGTTTGTAGAAAGACCTCTACAAATTGAAGACAGGAAAATCAAGAATCTCAAACATAAAAGACTAGTTCTAGTCAAAGTGAAGTGGGAATCCAAACGAGGACCTGAGTACACATGGGAACTCGAGTCAGAAATGAAGCGGAAATATCCGCACTTGTTTCAGTAGAACTCGAGGACGAGCTCTAAAACAAGGTGGGGAGAATGTAACAACCCTCGGTAAAATCAATACCCTTATAATATTTCCGACTTTTTAATATACTATAAAATGTCTCCATATGTCTTATATCATACCCCGTATGCGAAAACCGAGCCCAAATTATGTTATAATTTATAAAAATAAAATAAAAATATGAAATATAAGTTGAGGCGGGCCGCCTAAATCCACCCCAACATATCAAGCGGGCCGAATTAGGACCAGAGTTTGACTCCGCTGACTTCTTTAGTTAATGCGGGCCGCTTGAACTAAAGCTTATACTAATGCGGGCCGCGCGGACTCATAACACGCGATTGCACCAGAGGTCGACACGTGTCGACATCGTGTCAAGTCTACTAGCTGACTGGTCAAAGCTATAGGTGGACGCGGGCCGCCTGAGGGTTAGCCTTATCTGAAGCGGGCCGCGTGGAGACCAGATTACACAACTATAAATAGAATGCATCAGACTTCGTTTTCCGTCGCTCACTTTTCATTTCTCAATCTCAAATTCTGTAGTAGAGGCATTATAGTTGGGTACTATACCCCTAATTAGCGAGGTTCTGCTCCATTGTAAGTATTATAACCCCGGTTTCATAACAGTTACGCTGCCCGATTGATTTAGGGTTCCGTAACAACTGTCGTGGTTCTGCCCGACGTAGTTGTTGGAATGCCGTCTCGGCGAGGGTATTATTAATAATTTCAAAGGGTTATGGTACTAATCAATGTACATTTGTATAAATTATAGATTATAGCCAGGAAACCCTTACGAAAAGCCTAAGACAGCAATGTGAGTTTATCCTCTTTTTGTTAATGTTTTTGGTAATGTTTTACCCAACCTTAAATGTTTTACTATGAAATTAAGCGGTGATTGAGTCTTTGTAGTTCTTCAATTACTGCCGGTATTATGGGGTTTTGTATACAAAATTTACTACGAGTAGTAGTAAGTCTGAATGACAGTGCATTACCATTGGACGACGAGTTAGCCAATGGGTAATTTGACCATAGCCATAGATCCGGTCGAGTGGCAAATACTGAATGAGTAATTGTGTAGAAATAAACAATGTGATCGCTCTCAATACTGTTTTAATTGATAAAATGTTTCTTGATTAAACTGGGATTCACTCACCAGTATTTCCGACTGACAAATGTTTTTAAAACGCGTTACAGGTAACACAATGGGAACAGCCAATTAATGAAAAGCCAGCTGGAGAGCACTGAAGGCTTGGGAAAATGTGGCTATAAAAGTTACCTAATAAACGATGTTTTAAATTCAATAAAATAGGGTTTGTCCCTATAAATGTATTGTAATAAGAAACTTAGGGTTTTGCCCATGTATTTATTAATATCAAGTATGGTGGTTTTACTCTGATAAACATTTCCTAACTACGGTCCTGATGTAAATTCCGCTGCGAGACTAAATAAATTGATACCACCAAAAATCTGTGATCACGTCCGCCCGTTCCCGGGGATCAGGGATCGGGGGTTGTGACAGTTTACTTCATATTGTGATTGGTTAAAAGCTATATTATGTTGAAATAACAAGAACACTAAAAGACTTGAACTTGAATCTTGAACATAAGCTTTACATATGATGATATATGAATAGAATGATATTGTTTAGTACAAGAATAATGTTTGTTTGTTGATTACTAGAGATATTGATATTGATCACTACATGGAACTTGCTAGATTATGATTAAAAGCGTGATTTAGCAAGTTAGGAGATGATATTGTGTTTAAACAAGATGATCATCTTCTAGGTTAAACATGAACTTGAAAACAAGATGATTTCTTGAAAGAGTAATAAACAAAGTAAGATAATAATCTTGTAAATCCAAGATTTATGAATGATTTTCCAAGAAAACCAAGTTAAAATATGATTGTTATGAGATCTTGGTTTTTACTTGAACCTACACTATTTTTATTAGAAAAACAAGTCTATAAACACTTATGAAACAAGAAAAATACAAAAGAAATATTTTTAGAAAAATCATCTTACAAGTTGTAAATGACTAACTCCTTCAAGAATGAGATTTACAAACAAACAACCATGTTTTTAAGGGTAACTAAACCTACTAAATAACATGGTAAGTAACTACAAGTTTTTACAAGAACTTCAAGTTCATGATGTAGTGTGATTTACATGATCTAGACTTATGGTAAGACTTGATTGTGTTGTTGATGTTGTTGATGATTTAAAAGAAAATAAACACATGTTTTGAAAACATGGGAAACCTCCATTTTTAGGGGAAGGTATGTCAAAATTTTTATAAATTTTGAAACTTTGAAAAATAAAAGTTTTTGAGAAACTTATTCCCTAAAAATGTATCTAAAAATATTTACCCAGGGTTTCCCTAATTTTTGGTGATAAGAAATAATGATTTCTCCAAAGATTAAAATTGATATTAAGTATGTATATTTTTGTGAAAAATATATATATTTATTGATCACTAAATTTTGTGCTAAGTGTATGTAGTATGTATTATACATGATAGTGTATTAGGACTTGAAAATACACTAAATACTCCTAAGGAGTGAAGATACAAAAAATACACATACAACATACTTAGACAAATACAAGAAAATGTATTTATGAAAATATATTACTTGATAGAATAAATAACTTGGACAAGTTATGAACATGAAATGAAGATTTAGACAAATACGTAATTCGGGTGAAAAATACAAGACACTTATATTCATTTTTGAGAAAATAATATAAGTAAGATACATAGTTAAAAATATAAATTATTTTTAACACAAGAAAACATATACAAAAGATAGTGACTTGTACTTGTGCGATACAAGTCTAGTGACTAACGTTAATAAAACGCGTTTAGGTCACGACGCTAGATAAGCAAATCCGGTGAAGTTTACGACGCAGGAACGCAAAGTTGTGAGTTCATGCTCCCCCTCTTCTTTAACTATTTTTGGTTTTATAACTTCGGGGGTGAAATACATGTTACAAATGTTACAATGTTTACAAGTGGTATGATGGGTACAAAAACATTCAAGTGAAACATTCTAGATCATGTCCCGAATAGGGTACCATAAGCACCATTAATCAACGTATACATTCAGACCGCGGAACAAAAGGTTAGATCTAATGAGTTTCAGGCAACCCCACTCTTGGTCTACTTCTACCAATGAGTGCTTCTGTGTCTCAGTCAAAGTCGACAAAAATGCCTAGGTTTGGTGGCTTCCTATGTCGTGACACATGTTAGTGGCCTTGCAAACCACTAGCGATCTCAAACATTCATAGTATTCAGTTAAAGATACGTTCTACATGATACATACAAACATTCATAGTACTCAGTTACAGATACGCTTTACAAGTTACATTCAAACATTCATGATACATTCTACAAGTTACATACCATGTTTTCATTCAAGTAATTAAACATTCAATACAAACACTGCATGAATTCACACCAACATTATGTTGACGTTTTTCCAAAATTCACATGTATTTCAGGTAACTAAAAGTGGATGTGCACGCGGTCTTACTCATGCTCTTGGATGTCGTTTATGTTTATCCTTAAATAAAGTTGTAAACTTTCAGACAATATGTTGTCTCGTGATGTAAACACTCAAACTATGTTTTCCGTTGTGTAATGGTAATGGTGTTTGAAGTTATTTTTATGAGCATGTAGTATGTTTACCAATCGTATGCAATGAAAATCTTTCATGATCACACCTCGTGCTTCCGCCTTAGAAAGGGGTGTGACAGACACGACCCCCTGTTCAGTGAGCACGACCCGTGTTCAGATCCTGTATATGGGCGTTTTAATAAAAGTGACTGGTTTTGTGCAGCACGGGGGCGTGTTCAGTGAGCACGACCCCGTGTTCAGACTCTGTATCTGGGAGTTTTAAAAAAATGTGCAGCACGGCCATGTGTTCAGTGAGCACGGCCCGTGTTCAATCGACTGTAAATGCAAAAACTAACTAAAATGCAGAAAAATGTGCGCGCGTTTTAAAAAGGTTTTGAAAAACTGATTAGGCCGTCGATTTTAAGCTCTCTTAAAATCCTTGTATCCCCGGCAACGGCGCCAAAAACTTGATGCGTGTGTAGCGTTATATATTTTTATATATATTTTTAGCCCTTTTTAACACTTTAGTCAAGGTTTAAATTTATAAAACACGATATTCTACTAACACTAAACACACATATGGGCAAGTGCACCCATCATGAGCTTAGTATAGCGTTGGTAAGATACCGAGGTCGTCCAAGGACACAAGAGCTTTTAGTACCGGTTTATCCTCAACGTCTAATCAAATCAAAATTCTAGAAAAAGGTTTTAACATGAAAATAAAAACTAAAAATGCTGAATATAAAAATAAAATAAAAAAAGATAGACAAGATGAATCACTTGGATCCGACTCGCCTTTAGTGCAACCTTTGATGTTTTCCGCACTTTTGCACTTTTTAAGAGATTATCTTAGTTATAGTAGTAGGCCCCTCTTTTGAAGGTGACATTACCCTCAACCCAGTAGTTCGAGTCAGCAAGGATACAATCCTAAAGGGTTGGATTAATATATTAATAGTAGTTTACATATGAGGGGATCAAGCCATTCGCACCCCCGCCATCCAATACCAATGGGTATTGAAGTAGGTCCTAGTAAGCTTGACCCAGGTCATTGCAAGATTTATTCACTGAACAAGGCAAGAAACTTACCAAACCATTCCCTTAACCCCCGATCAGGTAGCCAACATATCTCTATATAGACCGTAGAGATATGAATGGTGTAAATCTTTTATTTTATATAGACAGTAAAATAACGCCAAGACACCATAGACAAATGATAAGGAAGTTTCACCTTCAACATAAGAAACTAGTTATTAAAGTCATTAATACAAAACCAAATAAAAAAGTACGAAAAGATTAAAAAACAAAAGCATTACACTAAATGCTTGTCTTCACCAAGTGTTGTAAGAGACTTAGGCAAACATGGCCTTTGATTGTCAGGAACTCTTACTATCAATCTTGGATCCCGAGACTACTACACGCACTCTATGATGGATGATGGATGATGGTGGTGGATGTGGGTGTTATGATGGTGGTGGAGTGTGGGTGAAGTGGGAGAGAGGTGGTTTGTCAAGGGATGCCTTTGAAGTGAACCAAGCACCTCTATTTATAGCCTGGACAGAAGCCCGGACACGGCCCCGTGTCCGCTGGGCACGACCCCGTGTCCATCCACTTTCTTCTTCTTCATTAAATGCATTTTGTCTGCATTAGTTGACCACGCCCCCGTGTGCAGAAGCGTATCTGTACTATCAAGATTTGCTTGGATTCTGCGAATCTTAGCGTTGACCACGGCCGTGTGGAGCTGGGCACGCCCCCGCGTTGGGGAATAGAAGCTTCTATGCTTTTTTCTTTTCTGCAGACACTTGGGCAGGCCCCCGTGTCCACTGGGCACGGGGCGTGTTCAGCCTTCTGATGTCTTGTTTTTGCTTGGGAAGATGATGTCGAGGGGTCGGGCATGCCACGTTTATTACTTTTCTTGTATTTATGTTAGATTTAGCTGTATTTTTTGCTTCTTTTGTTCATTTGCGCTGTTTTAACCCTGAAAATACAAAAGGAAGACAAAAGCACACTTTTTCCAACATTAGTACTAAAAAGGGTTAATTTTATGCCTCATTTGATATAATTTATATGTTGCATTTTACGCACATCAACAATTTTAATCAAACGAAAATCGGAGTGAAAAGGGTTAGAATATTATTAAATTAATAATAATGACAACAACGTAGAGAGTCTTAAGCATTTAAAATGTGATAGGACACATTGCTTTAATTATTTGTACACTAATGCATCATCTACTTGTACATTTTAATCCGCACAACAATACTAACCAAGACAACTATCGAAATGTCGACAAAAATGAGTAGGTCATCAAGGTACCTTTGGATTTTTTTAAAACATTATAGTTTATAAAATTTGTCAAGAATATGTAAAATAATTATAAGTTTGTTATGGAAATGGATAAGTGTAACTAATTAACCATAATTTTGTTAAAATAAAGGGATTTAAGTGTAATAATTGTAGGATCGAGAATCGATCTGAACGAGTCTTCAGAAGAGCTCTAAACTGATTCAAAGGCGGAATACGATGAATCAGAGTTTGTTTCAGCTTGATATTCACTATTAATTGTCTCTTGTATTAATTTCACAACGTATACAAAGCTGGAGACACTTCGGCAGAGCTTCGCTACCGGAATCCAAAAGCTACAAATGAAAATCACAAGTCACCTATTTATACTATTTCCAGTTCGTTTGAACAAGCATCTCCAGTTCGTTTGAACTGGCCACTTCGTTTGAACTGGCCACTTCGTTTGAACTGGCCACTTCGTTTGAACTGGCTTGTTCACCTCTGAATCCTGTAAATCTCGAACTGTGTGACTTGTTTCATCTATTCTATTACACGACTCGATACAAGAAGAAGTCGACAGACGTATGTACTAACAATAATATTAGGGACTAAAATATAATTAGTGTTTAAAAGACCAAGTTACCCTCATTTTAGGGGTGTTTTAATAAATAAAGAGGGAAGAAGTTCTTATTTTTTGGGTATCTTAAAATACCCCTCCCTCATGCATTATAATATAGTATAGATAGGAGAATGATCATTTAGGAACCACCCTTTATTGCGAGAACCAATGTGAACACAACCAAAATACCTAAAAAAATCTAAAAAACACACAATTTTTTTTTTAATATTTTTTATGGATAATTCGCTAGTTTTTGTTATAATAAAAATTATAAAAAAAAATTGGCTACTAAAAGTAGCGGTTTAAAGAAAAAAAAATTAAAAAACATTGTGTGTTTTTTTATTTTTTTAAGATTTTTTAGGTTTTTTGAGGGTTTAGTTTATATCATTTAGCTTTGAGGGGTAAGGGGTTAGGTTTTTGGTGTGTTCACGTTGGTTCTCGCAATAAAAGTAGTTCTCACATGAACCCTATATATATAAAAAAATTTCAAAAAAAAAAAAATTTGCGGTGCACATGTGTAATAATTCACATGTGTAGTACACATACACACGTGTAATATTGCACATGGGCACTCAAAAAAAAACTTTTTTTTTTTGAAATTTTTTTTATATAATTTAAATAGCGAAAATTGGTATGTAAAAAAAATAAATTTGTATGCTTTTTAGGTTTTTTTAGTTAGTTTTCAAGTTTTCGCGATAACTAGTGGTTTTTATTTAAACCTTCCCAATTTTTTTTATATAGAGAAATGAAAACCACTAGTTATCGCGAAAACTCGAAAACTAACTAAAAAGCCTAAAAAACATACCGTTTTTTTTTTTTTTTGCATACCAATTTTCGCTATTTAAATTATATAAAAAAATTGTAGTACACATGTGTAATATTACACATGTGTATGTGTACTACAAAAAAGAAATTTAAAAAGGTTTTTTTAATATAAAAAAACCTGCGATTTTTATAAAAAAAATTGAAAAAAAAATTGGTGTGTTGTTAGGCTTTTTTTAGTTAGTTTTCGAGTTTTAGCAATAAAAATGGTTTTCATTTGAACCATCCCATATATATATATATGACAAAGATCCGTTAGGAACCACCATTTATTGTGAGAACCGTGAGAACCAGTGTGAACACAAACAGTAATTCCTAAAAAAATCTAAAAAATACCCAAAAAAAAAATTTTTTAACATTTTTTTTTGGAAAAATCGCTATATTTTGTTAATAAAAAAAATTCAAAAAAAAATTCGGGTAACAGTTATCCATGCACATGTGCATATGTATCATTTATTTGTCAAATTCGGTAATTCATTAAAAATAATAGTCAATTGCACTTTTGTTTACACTACCACGTGTAATACACTACTTTTTACGTTAACAATGCTGGAAATGCACATGTGCATCTATATGTATTAACATGAAATAAGGTGTTTTGGTACACTACTTTCTCTTTCATCAATCATTCCATCCATAATACAGAAGCATGCACATGTGCATTTTTGTCATTTCTTTGACAAATTCCGTAATTCATTACACATATTAGACAATTGCACTTTCATTTACACTACCAAATGTAATACACTACTTTTTACATTACCAATATTAGAAATGCACATGTGTATTTATATGTATCAACATGAAATAAGGTGTTTTGGTACACTACTTTGAATACGCTTTCCCTTTCATCTATCATACCATCCATAATACACTACCATTACCTCCTACCATCCATAATACAATACCATTACCTCATATCATACATAATACAATACCATTAACAATATTTTCACTTTATTACATGTATGTAAGCACCATTTATTCCATCCAATCAACATATTACATCAAAAATTGACAACTATAACCAAACCATCAACCACTAGATATAACTAACCAAAAAACATGTATATGGGCCTACTTCTCCATTCAAAATCACAAACTTTTTGTACCAAAACACGTTATATCATGGTTATACCTAATGATGCACATGTGCATTTTGAATATTGGTAATGTAAAAAGTAATGTATTACTAATGGTATTGTAAATTAAAGTGCACTTGTCTATTCCTGATAACGTATTACCGAATTTGTCGAAGTAATGATACATATGCACATGTGCATGGATAACTGTTACTCGAAAAAAAAAAGTCTTTTTTTTATGGTAACGAAATATAGCGATTTTTTTAATAAAAAAAAAAAATTTTGAGTGCTTTTTTGATTTTTTTTAGATTTTATTTTGTGTTCACATTGGTCTCGCAGTTCTCGCAATAAGGGTTGTTCTCGCATGAACCTTACCCTATATATATATATAGGACAAAGATCCGTTAGGAACCACCCTTTATTGCGAGAACCGCGAGAACCAATGTGAACACAACCAAAAATACATAAAAATAGCTAAAAAACACACAAAATTTTTTTTAACATAATTTTATGAAAAAATCGCTACTTTTAGTAGCAAAATTTTTTTTTTTTTAATTTAAAATTTTTTTTTTTGCTACTAAAAGTAGCGATTTTAATGTAAAAATATTAAATTTTTTATTTTTTTATGTTTTTGGGGGTTTAGTTTTTAGCATTTTAGCTTGGGGGGGGGGGGGTTAGGTTTTTTTAGCTATTTTAGGTTGTGTTCACATTGGTTCTCGCATGAACCTTACCCTATATATATATATATATATAGGGAAATGTTCATTGAGAAGCACTAAAAAAGTGAGAACAACGGGAAACCGACTCAAATGAACTCCGATTGGACTCATTCCAGCGGCGTTGGAACCGGCTCATTGAACCCTAACTAGGATCTCTTATCTCTAGACCCTAAATCCTAACTCCTAAACTCTAAACCCTAAAGCTAAAATACAAGGCTAAAACCTAAGCTAACCTGTAAAATCTAAACTATAAACCCTAAAAGCTAAACCCTAAAGGTTAAACCTAAAGCTAAACCCTAAACCCAAACCCTAATATATTTAGGGTTTAGGGGTTATGATTTAGGGTTTATGGTTAAGAGATCATAGTTAGGGTTCGACGAGCCGTTTCCAACGCCGCAGGAATAAGTCCAATCGGAGTTCGTTTGAGTCGGTTCCCCACTGTTAGTGTTCCCCTATAAAACTCACACTATATATATATATATATATATATATATATATATATATATATATATATATATATATATATATATATATATATATATGTTTGTAGATGACTACCTTAGAAGAAAAACTATTATCGATGGAGTGAAGAGGTCGAGCTACAGGCAAAGTTGAAGGCTGAATGGAAGCATGATGTAACCTTCCAAGTGAAGCAGAAGTACATCGTTTACCATGTGAGATTTATACGCCCAAGACTGAACATATGGCAATGTTAACACTAACATATGATACTCAAAAGTCTTACACTAAATATTGTATCAAGTACGTGTTTAAATTTGATTTTAGCATCAATAACCCAATTAACGATGGTATTATTATGGGTGTCGGTTTGATGGGTTGATGGTGTTTAGGTTGGTAGTTTGATTTCTGCAACCTGAACACCACCCATATGTTTATTCGTTTGTGGCGTGCGAAACTCACTTAAAATCATGTCTTATTCAGGTCAACATGTTTAATGTTCATTAGTAAATTTGAGTAATACCTACTGACTTAGTAACATAAATAAATAATTTGTGTATTTGGTGTCTTTTTAATTGGTATTGTTTCTTTATCTCTTATTTCTATTAACAAAAATGGTTTTATATATGTAACTCGATATTAGAATAAGTTAATGAAATTGATTAAGGTATAAATAGTTAGTGAGTAAAGTTTTTGATAATTTAGAGATAATAAATATTTCAAAACCTAAAGTTAAACATGGGTTTTTGAAAATTAATAGTCAGAGGGGAAATAAAAAAAATCAAACTTTACATATTGAAATTACCATCTCTAAAATAGAAACTTTTTTAAATACCTTTTAATGAATTAATAGGTTAACCTATTTCAAACGCATCATGCTTTGGTTAACCCATTTATGAAACGTGTTGTATTCAGGTTAAAATGTTTAATAACATGGATTATATTAGGCAACAGAAAACACGTTTACTTTCATGTTGTGTTTCGGATGGTACCAGGTTTTGTCGCCCCAGGTAGGGAGTGTAGATGTGCTACTCAACGAGGGTATGTATTACACATGATGTGGTGGCAGTAGTAGTCGAAAGTGGTCAATACAAAAATGGTGTCTTAGTTTTTTTCTTGAAATGATATGACGGGTGCAGTTATTTAAAGGGCAAAAGATCATGTACAAGAGAGTCAGTTCGTACAAAGTGTAGGAGAAAGTTTTGGCCTTTCGTCAAGCAATCTACTAGTTAAGATTAAGCGGTCCCCAAATATAGAATTCACGTGACACCAAACAATGGAAACAAATAAGGAAAAGGCAAAATAAGAAAATCCAATATTGGTGACTCATAAACTCACTTTCCCTGTAATTTTCAAACGGCTATAGCTTTTTCATATGATAATATTTAAAAAAGAGTTAATAGCCAAAATGTTCCCTGAGGTTTGCTCACTTTTGCCATTTTAGTCCAAAATCCAAAATTTTAACATCTGGGTCCCTGAGGTTTGCATTTTGTTGCCATTTTAGTCCAAATTTCAAAAAAGTCTAATTTTTGTCAGGATTTCTTACTGAATTTTGTCTTTTTCCTATTTCTCCTAAGGGCAAAATGGTCATTATAGATTATTATAAACTAATTTATATTAAAAAATCAAAAAAAAAAAAAAAAAAAGAAACCCAGGTTGATCAGACCTGCACCCAATTTCATCACCACCACCATTAATCCACCACCACCACCATCTCTCTGTCTCCCTCCTTCACTCACCACCTCCAACAACACACCACCACAACCACCTTCAAACCTACAACAACCCAAATCACTCTCCACACCGACACTTTCAACTTTTCCATCTCTAGCAACACTTTCACATTTTCCTGTTTTCAAACCACCAGACTGCTTCACACGAACCGGCGTCACACTTCTTCGACTAACCCTCCCAACCGACACTCTACTATGCGACGAATCAGACGAAGCATCCGACGAACACGATGCATTCATCAGCAAGTTTGACCTCAACACTTCTTCGACTAACCCTCCCACCGCCACCGTCTCCACCGGAACCCTAACCCCAAACCTGCAACAACCCAAATCAGCAACCAACACGATTCAACCCACCACCCCTACTGGAAACCCTAATCCTAAGAACCTGCAAACCACCCAAGTCAGCAACCACCACTATTAAACCCACCACCCTATCCACCATCACAACCCCCCACCGTCTCCATCATCACCACCCTCACCGAAACCCTAATCCCAAACAACCTGCAAACAACCCTAATCACCAACCACCTGCAAACAACCTAGATTCATCCCGAAGAGAGAGAGGGAGAAGAGAGAGAGACAGAGGCGGTTTTGTTGTTGTTGTTCGTCGATTTGGTCAGATCCATCCTGTACCAATCATGCTTTTTTTGTGAATCACCAACTTCTTCTTGCCACATTTCATCTGGGTTCTTGAATTGGCGGCCGTTAGTGTCTAACCCACTGATCTCCATCTGTGTTTTGGTGTTGGGTCTTGCCCTAACGCTGCTACTGCTGTTAGCTTGATGAGTAGCAGCTAATAAAGGATTTACACAGAGGTTAATGTCGCCGGCGTGAGGAGATGGCGGTGGCGGTGGTGGCGGCAGAGAGGAGTAGAAGGAGAGAGAGAGAGGTGGTGGTGGTGCTTGTGAAGAGAGAGAGAGAGAGGATGTGTGTATTTATATCTGCAGAGAGAGAGAAGGTTTTTTAAAATGACTATTTTGCCCCTGAGGAAAAGGACAAAAACCAGGTTTTTTTAAGAAATCTGACCTGATTTCATTTTTAGACTAAAATGGCAATAAAATGCAAACCTCAGGGACCCAGATGTTAAAATTTTGGATTTTGGACTAAAGTGGCAAAAGTGAGCAAACCTTAGGGACCATTTTGGATATTAACTCTTTAAAAAAAAATACACCGTATTAACGAGCATTTTATTCTCTTTAATTTGAGGAGGCTCTTACTCTATTTTTCATAATTTAAAAAAATTATTTTTATAGGCTATAACGTTACATGATTTGGCAACGTTGCGTGATTATGTTCAAGTACGTAATTACGTAATATGCATTTTATTCTTCAAACAAGTGTAACGTTATGTGATTATGTATCTACATAATATTAAGTGATTACGTGATTTGGAATACCCATTATGTGACTACGTGATTTCACTATAGTATTGATGTGAAACCCCACTAAGGGATTATGTAATTACATATTAACCATAATTGTAACGTAAAGAAACATATAATACAAAATATTTCACGGAATGCATAATATTTCAGGTCTAGTCATATTAAATATAAATGTAATTCAAAATATTAACCAATCAACCTATAAAAACCAAGTAATTACGTATATTACAGATTTAATCATGTAATAAAGCATAAACAATTAACTCTCGTTATAGAATTTATTTAATGTTTAATCACGTAATAATCGTAATTATAATAAAATCAATTATAACAAATTATATTGAAAGTGTAATCACGTAATGATTTTTTATTCACCGTGTAATCACGTATCATGTAAAAAATTGAAAACTAAGAATTCTATAGTAATAGACTACTCAAATTAAAGATAAACTAGGATTAAGACCCGCCCGCGTTGCGGCGCGGGTACATCGTAAACATTGAATGGATTAGTCCAAACGTTATATGATGCATTAACCATATGAAACCACGTATTTCGACGTATCCAGTTGAACTCAATGTAACTTGTATAAGCATTGTGATTGGATCAAACATAAAGTAAATCAAATTCATATCAAACAATCATAACGTATTATGTGTGACCCAACTCCTACATAAAAAACGTAACAGGTATAAAGGAAAATCTGACACATGTAATCGAAAGGGATTAATTAGAGTTTTCGAATAAAAGGGAAAAAAGAAACCATAATTTGACTCCACTCGGTTCGAAACAAACTTTACGAAACATACATAAAATAAACACATAAACATATTATATTTGACCTGAATCATTTCGCAAAAAAAGTTTACGTCGAAACGTAGAACAACTTAAATTTATACCGAAACGTACATAATAATATGCACATAAAAATGGTTTCTTTAAACGAAAACATATTATATTTGACCTAGAGTTGTTTATAAAAAAAGTTTACGTCGAAATGTATAACAAATCATATTTATACCTACCCGTACATAAAATATGCACGTAAAAAATAGTTTTTAAGTAAAGAAAGTATAAGGGTAAACTGAAACAAAATATTAGTAAAAAAATTAATAGGTTAAAAACATTCGTAAAACCATGCCAAGTAGCACTAATGCCACACCGGCATCGACTCCCAACATCGGAAAAGCTCATAAAAATAAAATAGATAAAATGGAAAAAATTACACTGAACGAAAAGCAGACTTAAAATCGTTGAACCACGCACACCCGTTACAGTGTGTTAATGCGAAGAAATTAAACAGAAACGTAAAACGTAGAAAATAATAACTTAGTCGATCAAGGACCCGCTTGTTGCGGCGAACTTGTCAAAAGAGGAAAAATGGACACGTTGCGACGGGCTTATCAAATTCGAAAAAATAGAGCAAAAAACGTTGAACCTCACATGCACGCTACGACGTGTTAACTCGCAAAATTTAAAACGAAACGTAAAACGAAAAACTTGCGAAATATAAAAAGTTTGAGGGACCAAAGTTGTATATAATAAAGTTTTGGGTTAAATTATAAAAGATAAAAAACTTTGTGTTAAAAGTAAAAAAACTAAAAGGGATTAAAATACAAAATATTAAAATACTTGGGTTAAAAGTGAAATACCAAAAATTTTTTTGAAACTCACCCTAAGCTAGAAGTACAACTCCTAATGCACAAAATAGTTGGTAATTTATATTGTATAAATAGCCTACTCAAATTAAAGATAGTGAAATACTCAATAATATAGTGTAATTTTTTTTTTCAAATGTTATGGTATGAAAAAGGTTACAGATGTTTGAAAATCATTGAGGGAATGGATTTATTAGTCAACAATGTTGGATGTTACTAAAATACTCGTGTCTTTGAATGTCTCCTACACTTCATACGAATTGGCTTTTTATACAATAATCATTATGTTGTTAAAAGTGTGTACATTTTTATAAACAATGTTTTTTTTAAACTATTCCATTACCTTCTCTTTAGTCTCTCAATACATCAAACTTTAAGATTTAATCAATTCATTATATAAAGGGTAAATTGCATTTTACGACCTTTAAGTTTCAATAAAATTTCAGGTGGTGTCCTTTAACTAACGAAATTACAACGGGTATCCTTTATGTTCCAATTTCTTTACGGACGATGTCTTTTCTCCCTAAAAAGATTACAAAAATAAAGAAAATTTGTTGTAAAGAAATTAAAATACAAAGAACATCTGTTATAAAAAAATTAAAACATAAAGGATATCCGTTGTAATTTCGTTAGTTAAAGGAAACAACCAAAATTTTAGTGACATTTAAAGAACGTAAAGTGCAATTTGGACCGTAATAAGACATGTATTTGGGTGCGAGACCGGGAATGAGTTTAACTATAAAAAATATCAGGTATATGAGATTGGTGTTAGATTAAGTAAAACCCCTTGATTACCTGAAATTGATATCATATTATTTAACTTTATCGAAACCTAATATATTAATATTCTATACTCTTAAAAATAAAAACAGTGTTATAAACTTATACTACGATAAATATGAAACCTTTAGAGCTATATTTAAGTAGTTTATATTTCAAATAGGTTTTGAGGTGAGTTTTAGATCATGTAAGAGCATTTACATCCAGTTCCCTAAAAATATACATTCATTCCACAAAAAAACTCATATATCAATATATTTCTACTAAAAACAAATACTTTTTTTTTCTATCTTATTTTCAATTAAATAATATTTTTATACCTTTATCTTTACATTTTTCTCTCTCATTCATTCACAACCACTTTCAATATATATTAAAAAATTATAGTGGGTGACTAGTGTCCCCCCCAAATATACAGATGAACAGTAACATTTTCTCTCTCCTCCTCTCA
Organism: Helianthus tuberosus; assembly: GCA_030545235.1. Lineage (NCBI taxonomy): Eukaryota > Viridiplantae > Streptophyta > Magnoliopsida > Asterales > Asteraceae > Helianthus > Helianthus tuberosus. Next base: position 62,451 of record JARYGA010009641.1, read on the forward strand.
CAACCACTTTTTATACTCTTTATATTTTAAAAACCCCACACACAGATTTTAATTCCCAGGATGTGAATGCTTTAAGGGTGAGAACTGCAATAGGAAAT